>JASANX010000980.1:25085-69763 GCA_030849745.1 Trypanosoma scelopori | reverse complement strand
CGTCGTCAGCGTCCTTCTCAAGTGGCAGCATCAAGTGCCCCAAGTACGCCGAGGTGTGCACCATCGCAGACGACGGCGGCAGCCTCGTGACGCCGTCGGACAATGGCGTTGCGGCCGCATCGCGCCTCGGCCCTCTCGCGCTTCTTCTTGCCGCGGCCGTGCTGCTCGTCTGAGTGGCCGTCGTGCAACCGTGGCGATTGACGCCACATGAAACCACCCCTCTCGCTGTACGAGCGTCTGCACGCATTATTCGTGGGGATGACTCATTATTTTACTTTGTTTGATTATTTCGTGCGCGATAATTATAGACACACACGCGCTCTTCCCTTCCACTTTATATTATGCTTCGCTTGTACAATGTTGATGTATGCAGTGTCGGTAGGCTTTCAATGCTTGATTTCAATTGCGTCGCATTCGCCTGCCTGCGTGGGGGGTGCGCGGGCACCGCCTTTCCCGATTTTTTTATTGTTTGTTTCTTGCGATCCACGCGATGGTGGTGGTGGTGGTGGCTTCGCTCCTTTTTTTTTCCTGCGCCGTTATATACGTGGCATGATGTTTTTGTTGTTTTTGGTACTTTTTCATTCCTCCCTTCATATTTGTGTGTGTGCGGTGGTCTCTCGCTCCGTCTCTCTGCTGCGCTGGTGGTGCGTCGCGACTCTCTTTCTCTCTCTTCGTGTTATGTCTGCTTAGCGTGCGCGACGGCGGGGGCGCTGATGGGCGTGCGCTCGCAGGGGTTGGTGTGGGACGATAGAGGTTGCCAGTTTGCATTTCTTCCCCTCTAAAACGTTTTGCTGCTCTTGTGCACGTGTGGATATCTTCACCCTCGTCAAGTTTTTTTTCCTTTCTTTTTTCTGGGATCTCTCTTGTGCGGGCGGGAACGTGGAGCGGGATGGACCCCGCTGAACTGATGGGTGGCAGGCGTGAGGAGGCGTCTCCGGTGATCCTCGAGGTGGACGCTGACGGCTCTCGTGTGCGCGATGCGATGTGCGTTTTTCTTGGTCGCTTGGTGGATCCCTCGCTGCAGCTTTCGGAAGATGCAGCAGTGTTGCACAGGGATTTGCAGTACATCGTTTTGCAGCTTGAGCGGATCAGCACGTGTGTTGACTGGTCGACATGTGTTGTGCGTTGGGGCGATTTTAGTCTCTTTGACGAGGATGTGAGCGTTGCGATTGAACTTGACTACCAGCGGTTTGCCCCGTTTATAGATTTGGCGCTTCACCAGGTACTGTTGCAGTACTATGCGGAGGACTATGCAGCCCGTGGCAAATGCAGCCCGAGTTTGGTCTTCTCTGGCGTGCCGCGCTGCATGAGCATCCGCATGCTGCGCGCGTCGCTTGTGGGACAGCTGTGCTCAATCAAAGGTGTGGTCACGCGGACGTCGCAGGTGCGGCCAGAACTAATCGTTGGTGTATTTCGCTGCAATGACTGCGGGACGGAGAGTGGCCCAGTTGGGCAGCAGTTTCACTACACGGAGCCTCCTGCGTGTCGCAATCCGCAGTGCGAAAACAAGATACGCTTTCAACTGGTGCCGACTCATCCACATACCAGGTTTGGCGACTGGCAGAAAATACGACTCCAAGAAGACGCAAATAGCATTCCTGCGGGGTGCATGCCCCGCACAATGGAGCTTATTGCGCGTAATGATGCTGTTGAAGTGGCGAAGCCCGGTGATCGTATTATTGCTGTGGGTTGTCCTATTGTTGTCCCCGAGGTGGCAAAGCTGTTTAACCAGGCCAACCGTCGTGAGGTGCAGCGGGAGATGTCTGGTGGTCAGCGGGCGCAACAGGAGGCGCAGCAGGACATGGAAGGTGCCACTGGGCTGCGGGCACTTGGTGTTCGGGAGTTGAATTATCGCATGTGCTTCCTGGCGACCACTATTACCGATGCCAACGGCGATGATCGGAAGATGACGGAGGCCGTGAAGGACTCCACGGACGGTGCGGCGGAGCGGGAACATGTGCGCTTCACCCCCGCGGAGCTGCAAAAGGTGCAGCTGATGCGGGGCCACGACAACCTTCTCAAGGCGCTTACCGAATGCATTGCGCCAAATATTTTTAAGCACGACGTTGTAAAACTGGGCCTTCTCCTTCAGATGGTGGGCGGTGTATCGAAAAACACTCTGGAGCGGATTGGACTGCGTGGCGACATCAATCTCTGCATCGTTGGCGACCCATCGACTGCCAAGTCGCATTTTCTCAAATGGATGGCAAGTAATGTCTCACGTGGGGTGTACACCAGCGGGAAGGCCTCTACCGCGAGTGGCCTCACGGCAACTGTCACGCGAGACGCTGACACGGGCGACCGCACCATCGAGGCTGGAGCCCTCATGCTGAGTGATCGCGGTGTGTGCTGCATTGATGAGTTTGACAAGATGGACATAAAAGACCAGGTTGCGATCCATGAGGCAATGGAGCAGCAGACCATCTCCATTGCCAAGGCAGGAATTAAGGCAACATTAAGTGCCAAGACGTCACTTCTCGCAGCGATGAATCCAATCGGCGGGAAGTACGACCGCCGTAAGCCGCTGCAGAAGAATGTGGCGATGACGGCACCGATCATGTCGCGCTTTGATCTCATGTTTGTCATTGTTGACGAGTCGAGTGACGACGCAGATTACGCCATTGCGGATCAGCTGCTGCGCTTGCACCGCTTTGGTGATCGCGCTGTTCGCCCGCCATTCACGGTTGAGGATTTCCAACTATACATCCGCTATGCACGCTGTATCACCCCATGCCTACAAGAGGAGGCAATTCATCTGATAGTCGCTGCGTACCGTGACATGCGGCTTCAGGACTCGCTATCGAACCGCAGTAAGGTGTACCGTGTCACAACTCGCCTGCTTGAGAGTATCATTCGCCTCTCTGAGGCAACGGCGAAGTTGTATCTGAGCGAGGATGTGAGGGCGGCTCATGTAGAGGTCGCGTTGGAGCTTATGCGCCAGTCTCTCTCCACACTCGACATGACCGAAGTGGAGCTTGTAGGAATCGCGCAACCCGTGGACGACGTCTCCGTCACGGTAAAGGCTGAGAGATCAGAGGCACCGCAAGAGCAACAACAGCAGGGACACGGCGCAGTGCCGGCAAACGAGGGCGAGCAACTCTCAAGAAGAAGAAAGGGGAGGAAGATCTCTGGCATCGGGGTAGCCGCGCCAGACCCGGTGTCTCGAAAGGCGGTCATCAACGCCGATCACTACTTTGGCATCGTGAACCGCATCGTCTCGCGGATTCAAGCTCTGGGTGAGTCAAATCCGCCGTCTCGAGCGGAGCTGGTGACTTGGTACATGGAACAGGTGCGCTCCCTCAACAAATCACAGCTGGAGGCGGAGCTGCGCTACGTGAACCTCGTGATTCAGAAGATGCTCAAGGACGGGAACCTGCTCGAGGTGGAGGTGCGCGATGGGGAGGGGAGCAAAGTCTTCCTTGACCCCAACTACAACCCCGACGTGACGAAGCGATAGCAGGCAGCTCTGCGCGTGTGGTGCACCGTCAAACCACTCGTTGCATAGGGCCGCGTGGAATGAAATGGGAGTGGAAGGAGGCATTAAGAGACGAAGAATCATCGATGCAGCATGCAGAGCACGTTTCGTTGCCATCATTATTATTGTTATTGTTATTCCCTTTTCTCCATGAGGAATAATGGTGGCGGGTGGTGATGATGATGAATGGTGCCTGTGCAGGCTTCTGCGGTGGCGCCGATGGAGGGAAGTGGCTCTCTCCGGTATTGCTCGTGTTGTTCACGGAAGGCTTCTTTTTGTGTGTGTGTTTCTTTCGTTACGCCGAGCCTTTTTTTTTTTTTTTGCGCTCGTGTGCCGCATCACATGTGTTCTTCTGCACTGCGGGAAGAACAAACTTCATTCTATCCATATACATTTATACATACGTATAGATGGATGCATGCAGCCTCAGTTGTCCCCCTCTGGCACCTTTTTGCGCGTTCTTCTTTCACTTTCATTGCGCACACTCACTTAGTGACACACGGAACGGATCTCTCACCAACTCGCATCCCCACTTTACTTCATATCGCATCTGCGAACGATGCAGGGTGAGTCGCACGTCCTGGTGCCTGCTCCTGGCGAAACCTTCATAGGCGAAGATGGAACCGTCTCTGTGGTTCTTGCTGACGGCGTTGATAGTAACTACGAGCCAACACAGGAGGAGATTGAGGAGTTTTCTGAATGGATGGGGATGAAGTTGCCGGAAGACAATGCGTTTCTTCACATTGCGCGGGAAGGGCTGAAGGCCCCTCTACCGAGCGATTGGAGGCCGTGTCGTACAAACGAGGATGAGATTTATTACTTCAACTTCAGGACGGGGGAGAGCACGTGGAATCACCCGATGGACGAATTTTTCCGCCAGAAGTTTCTCGAGGAGAAGGAGAAGGCGTGCGACACCGCCCGTCGGTGTGGGAGCAACTCGGTTGCAGCAGCAGCATCGCCATCATCTTTTACTCTTTCTACTGTTTCTCATCCCAGCACTGGGATCGCTCAGGTTCCCGTCTTGAAAAGCATGCCACCGGATACAATTGGGAGTAGCTCTGCTTCCTTTGCACCGGTTCTGCGCTCGGCGAAAGGGGTGGCGGCGTCCACATCAGCAGGAGGCACCCTTCCCCACAAGACTGCAATTTTACACACGGCGCCTGTGGGTAGTAGTTTAGCCGCCTCTCTGCGGGGAAGCACCGTGTCTGGCAGCAGCAGCGGCGAGCGTCGGATCATATCGGAGGCCGAGAAAAACCTGGAGGATAAGATCCGCCAAGAACGCGAAGCGGAGTTCAAGCTGGAAGAGGAAAAGGCAGAACTCATGCTGGGGGAGTCTCTGAAGAAGCTGCGCAGCACCCACGAGTCGGAACTCAAAAAAATACAGGAGGAGCTCCGGGAAAAGCAGGAGGTGATACGAGACTCTGCTGTTGCGGCAGAGGGCGAGTCCCTAAAGCGGGAGCGGCTGGATCTGGAGGAAAAGTGGAGGACCCGTCTTGAGCAGGTGCTGCAGGAGGAGAAGGACCTTCAGATGCAGCTTTCACAGTTGAGGGAGGAACACGATCGGCGTGTTGCCAGCGCGGTGGCAAAGGCTGAGGCTGCCGAAAAGGAGCAGCTGGAGCGTCAGATGAAGCAGATGAAGGCGGAGACAGTTGTATCAATGGAGCGATTGAGGGGCGAGATGCGCGCGGAGTTTATGAAGCAAAAGGAGGCGCACCATAAGAAGGCGCAGGAAGAGCTTTTGCATCTCAGAGAGGAGACCGAGAAGCAGCACAAAGCAGATTTGACGGCACTTCACCAGAAGCATGCAGAGGAGATGCGGCTAGGCGGCGGGTGTGCGACAAATGCCGAAGTAGACAAGCGCAGCGCCAATGATGAGGCTGAGCAGGTGGCAGCCATACAAGCGAAGCAGCGAGAGGAACTCGCAGCCATTTTACGGCAATCGAGAGAAGATCAGGCGGCGTTGCGTGCCTCCATGGAGGGAACACTCGACCAACTGCGCAAGGAGCTCTCTGAAATCGAGGCACCTGCCGTTGTCTCGCTGGGAAAGGTGTGCTGCAGCACCGCGCCTGCACATGAGGAAGTCGATGAGGCCCTCCGCCGCTGGCAGAAGGAAGAGGCAGAGTGTCTCACAGCGCTGGAGGAGGAGCGTCGAAAGAGTCTCACGGAAGTGGAACAGTTGCAGAAGACGTCGTTCCTTTCTTCTGTCCCTCCTCTTACCACCACCACAACTACCGCTGCTAATTCCGCCCCACCTACGCCGGTTGCCTCAATGGCGACAGCAGCAACGGATCTACGTGCAGAGAATAGCGCGCTACTGGCTGCGAGGACAAAGTCGGTGCAACAGATAGAGTCGCTTCTTCGCGACATGTTGCAAAAGGAGCTCGCGCACGCCGATGCGCCTGAGGAATTGCAGTTGGCGACGGCAGTGGAAGACGCATTTAATGTGTTTGTTCGCTCCACTGAGGTGCGGCGACGGTTCGAGGAGGAGGACTTTAACCGGCGGCGTGACCAGATGCTGGCTGAACACGCATCCGCCAAGGCGGTGTACGACCAGAAGGTTGCCGCCAGGAGGGCGGAGGTCGACATGGAGGCCCGTGAGGATGTGCAGGAGATGTTGCGGGAAAAACAGCAGGTGGCGGTGGCCGCGGTGATTCGGGCGGTGGAGGCGGAGTACGAGGTCGCGATGGGGTCGCTCTCCCGGCGCTATGAAGACGAGCGCCGCGCACTTTTCGCCGAGGTGAACAGGGAGATGTTGACGCACGAGCAGATGGAAAGGCAGAACATTGAGAGGAACGAAGTGCTACGAGCTGAAAGTCGGGAAACGGAGCTGCGCCTCGCAGCGAAAAGAGCGATGGAGGGTGCAGCGCCGGCAGCAACAACGACAGCAACAACTCTGGCAAAGCAACAGCAACCGCAATCAACCGGGGTCCCTGTGGAGGTGCTACAACAGCGCCTTAGCTCCATCGAGCGAAGCTACGCGGACCAGGAGCGGAAGCTGCAAGCGGAGTTGGAGTTGGTAAGGGCAGAGATGGGAATGCTGGGAGAGGCCCTTTCATTGCAGGAGCATAGGCTGCCACCAGCGCCACAACGACAACAGCAGCAACCGCGAGGGCTGGGCGGTGAGTCTCTCCTAGATTTGACTGCATCTGCGACAGCGCCGCAATTAATAGCTGATGGGGAAAAAACTCCCCTCCCATCGGTCTCCTCTGAAGCGTTGCGCTTTTTGAGCGAGCAACGATGGGCGTTTGACATGCGTCGCGGAGCTCTTCAAGCCGCACGTGATGAGTGGCAGAGCGACGTTCGAAACGCCACCTCCACACCGTTGTGCACCAGCCAGGGGGGAAAACGTTGTGACGTTGTAAAGGGGGACGGGGGGAGCTCTGTGAATTCGCAGGTCATCACGCTCATTGGCGCCCTTGGTGATCGGCTCGATCGACTCGCCAAGCACATGACTACTCTGCGCACCAAAGTGGGAGGGGACTCTTTTCCACACGGGTGGAAGCTGGAGGATTCTCGGCAATCACAGCACCACCGCAGCCACCGCCACCATTCGCACTCTGGCCTCCAGCATGTACGTGATGGGGGTGCAGTTGGAAAGAAGAAGAATAAGAAGAGCGCGCTGCACGAGAAACGCTTGCGCGGAAGTCATGCACGTGGGCAATCTTCCCTGCTGCTCATGCAAAAATGGAGCCGTATTCTCCTTGATCTTGCGGTGCCTTCATCCCACCACAATGAACTCAGTGCCTCGGTTCGACGCTACATGACGGATTGATGATCATGATGATCATGGAGGAAAAAAGGGGTGTGGGGGACTTGTTCTTGGAGGGCCTACATCATCCTCGTCGCTGATTCCTCTCCTGATCTATTATCTAGTCTACAAGTGTGTCTGCCCTTTCTCTCTGAGGTAATGTAGTGCGCTGTATGTATTGCATTGGCAGCGGCCGCATCAGCTGTATGGTGTACGTGTGGCACACCGGATCAGTTGCGTGCGAGAGCCC
Source organism: Trypanosoma scelopori (assembly GCA_030849745.1). NCBI lineage: Eukaryota > Euglenozoa > Kinetoplastea > Trypanosomatida > Trypanosomatidae > Trypanosoma > Trypanosoma scelopori. The sequence continues at coordinate 62,290 of JASANX010000980.1, read as the reverse complement.
ATGTGGACCGAAGGGGAAAAAACAACAACAATCGATTGAGGGCAGAAGGCACAATTTCCCTTCATGTTTGCTGGTGCATGTTTCTTTTCCGTGTTTTCCACTCCTTTCCCCGAGAGGGGGCTATACACATATATATATATATATACACACACGCTTCAGTTTGCTCCTCCTATTCAGTGGAGGATTGAGGGACGGGTGCTAGTGGCACTCCCCCACACTCTGCGTCTCCCCGTCCCCGTCCCCGTCCCTTCTCTCTTCTTATATTCTTTTTCCCGTGAGAGATCCAATGCTAGCCCCAAGAGGAGCAGTTGCGTGTGAGGGCGATGTTGTGCTGCTGTTTCGCGGGCATCTCAACTTCACACCAGTTCTACTTCAGCATGGTGAAGTGCTGCACTGCAAGGAGGGAAAATTTAGGCATGACGACATCATTGGACACCCCCTTGGTACCTGCGTTGTGGGCCGGAGTAACATCAAGAACGATCCACGTCCACCCCCCAGCATGATTGTGCTACAGAACAGTGCAGACCTGTGGACATTGGCCGTGCCGCACCGCACGCAGATTATTTACGACACCGACATCGCCGTCATCATCTTTAATTTGCGTCTGGGTCCGGGGTCCCGGGTCGCTGAGGCGGGTACGGGAAGCGGCTCGCTGACGCACTCCCTTGCCAAGACTGTCGCCCCAAACGGGACTGTTTACACATTTGACTTTCACAAGGGCCGCTGTCTGGACGCGCGTAAGGAGTTCCGCCAGAATGGGATACCGGCGTCCCTTGTGACATGCAACTGGCGTGATGTGTGCGCCATTGTATGTGGAACTGACGACAAGGGTGATGGGGATGACAATAATAGTAATAATGTCGATGCCTGTGTGCTGGCAGGTGTCGAGGAGGATCTCTCTGGTGACACCGCTCCCAGGCGCGGCTTCGGCCTACCAAGGCATCATGTGGACGCCGTCTTTTTGGATGTGCCAGCACCATGGCTGGCGATGGACAACGTACTGCACGTTCTCCGACCGGGTGGCATGTTGTGCACCTTCTCCCCGTGTATTGAGCAGACACAACGCACGGCGCAGAAGCTGCGGCAGGAGCCGCATGAGTTTATTGATATTCGCACGGTGGAGGCGCTCACGAGGTACATCAACCCAGTAAACAAGAAGCGTGGCCGCGAGGAGATGCGGAATGCGAAGGCTGGAGCGGCGGATGGGGATGACGAGGGACGGCAGCAGCAACAAAAGGAAGAGCAGTTGTGTCGCCCCAAGTTCCGCCCGGCGGTGGTGTCAAAGGGCCACAGCGCATACCTCACATTTGCTCGGCGGCGCCTCGAGCGCATCCCCGGTCTCGATCAGGAGAATGGAGTGGGAGACGATGGTGAACCCCGAAGCCGTGAGGTGAAGGAGAACTGAACGTAATCGGCGTTACCGCCTTGTTGGCAGCAGTGCATGCTGTTAAGTATTAACGCCTCGTCCCTTCTTTCTTTTTCTTTTTTTTTTTTGCCTTTTCTTCTCTGCACCGCATGCGGCTAGTGTCTTTCTGCCTGCTATGCACTTGTATGCGAAAATGGCACAAATCTGCATGACCCTCTTCTCTCTGTCGCTCTTTTTTTTTTTTTTTTTTTGTGTGTGTGTTTGTGTGTCGCATTGTGTCTGCCGGTTTGCCTCTCCGTGATGACGTATATATATATATATATATATATATATATATATATATATATATATATATGTATTTAAATATATATATGTGTCTGGCATCAGCGAGGTCATCTGCGGTCGTGGGATATGGAGTTCAAGGAGCAGTTGGCATCAGCACTGGTGCTCAACATCGTATTGAAGTTTGTAACGTTTGCGTTGACGACCACACTCACGCGGCAACTGACACCAGATGAAAATGGCATTAACTTCTCGCTTCAAGTGTACTTCAACACGGTCCTGTTCCTTGCGCGGGAGTCGGTGCGGAGTGTAAGCGCACGGTACAATGTGCACGACGTGGCGGGTCGTGGTGCTATGGTTCTGCAGGTTATGCACTGCGCTGCTGCTTCCATTCCTGTGGGCATCGCCGTAATGGCAACGTTGGAGCTGCTTCCCTGGTGTGGTATTCACGTGTTTCCATCTCTGGCCACGATTTCGCGGGTCGGCGATTCTGCCCCTCTTGTTGTTTCTGCCACCGCTGGTGGTGTTAATTCTCGAGATGATGTTGCGTTTGGGTTGCCCGAGCTCTTCTTGGTGCTGAGTGTCCTTATTGCGTTGTTGATCGAACCCTGCATAAGCCTTGCACAGTCGTTTGACTGTGTGCGCGCTGTTGTTGCGTCTGAGTTCTGGGCGCTTCTGGCCCGTGTTGTCGTCACATTGACGTTCATTTGGGCGCTCGGGGGTTTGGGTGGCACTTCATGGACAGTGCGCATCTGCTTCGCCTCTGGAATCCTCGCGTACGCCATTGTGACGTTGGGATATTTTCTCTGGCTGTGGAATGTTGGCGGCGGCGGCGGCGGCAGTGCCGGCGTCATTCTACAGCGAGCCCGAGCAGACGCAGCGACGGTGCGGTGGGGTGGTGGTGGTGGTGGTGGTGCGCCGCGTTCATCATCGTCGTCGTCGTCGTCGTCTCCACTGCCGTTGCGCATGCGGTTGCCGTGGTGTTTCTTTTCATGGCGTGCCGCTCGTAGGGTGGTGGCGACGCAGGAATTGTTACTATTTTTCCAATTTTTTCAAGAGAGCTGCCTGCGTCTCCTCCTGGCGGAAGGGGGGCGTTTCGCGCTTGTAGCATTTGGATCCGCAACAGCCATGGGTCACTATGAATTAATCACAAGCCTTGGCTCTCTCGTCGCGCGCCTCGTGTTTCGCGTGTGGGAGAACGCCTGCTTTGTGAAGTGGAGCCGCGACATGGCTACGGGGCACGTGGACGATGCAGTTGCACTGCTTTTCTCGATGCTGCGCGTGGCCTCGTACTTTGGGGCGGTGGTGGTGCTTGTGGGGCCGCCACTAGCGAAGGTGTTTCTGCTGCAACTCTTCTCGTACCGTTGGACCTCACCAGAGGCGGTGCTTGCGCTGCAGCTGTACTGCTACCTGCTGCCGCCGATGGCATGGTACGGTCTGTTGGATGCGTTTGCGCGGGCGAGGGCGTCCCCCTCGATGCTCCGCCTCATGCAACAGGTGATGGTGGTGCAGGCAGCGCTCTATGTGGCGACGTGCTTCGTGGTGCTGCGGCTGCGTTGGATAGAAGATGCAGTGGTCGGCCTCATCGTGGTAAACGGTACGGTCACGATGTTGCGATGCGTGTCATCTCTCTGCATTCTTCTTTGGACCCCTAAAAACACGCTCCAGCAGCAGCAGCAGCGGCAAATAAAGCTGAAGGAGTTTGCCGCCGTCTTTGACACGCGTATCGTGAAGATGTGGGCTATTCTGTTTATATGCACCAGGTGGGCGATGGTGGTATCATCAACGTTTGGTGCGGTTGCTGCGCTGCTTGCGGCTCTCGTCTTTGCTACATCGGTGATGTGGTGGGACCCAGACATTCGTGGGGTGGTGTCGGGTCTGTTGCGTGCCTGAGCATCTCCCACCATTCATTCATTCATTCATTGACGCAACATTTTATATGTGCGTGCAGGCCCGTGCCCATGACATCTTTGGGAATGTTCCACAAGCGTACAAAATGCACATTTCTCTTCTTGCCAAACTAACACCTTGTGTGGTGCGAAGCCTGACTCAGCCAAGAGAAGGAACGAAAGAGCGGCGGAAGGAGAAGAAGGAAGAGGAAGAAGAGAGAGAGACGAATAGAAATAAGAAAATAATACCATCAACATCAACAACAACAACAAAAAGCACGCCTTATGCTGCGACGATTTAATACCCACGCCCTGCACACGGCTGCACTCTCAGTGCACAGGCTTGCCGCTCGCTTCTGCATCAGCATCAACGTGCCCACCATCGCAGAGTCCATCACCTCTGGAAAGGTTGTGGGGTGGACCAAGAAGGTGGGGGATCATGTTGCTGAGGATGAGGTCATTTGTCAGATTGAATCCGACAAGCTTAACGTGGACGTACGCGCCCCGACAAACGGCGTGATCACGAAGATAAACTTCGAGGATGGTGCGGTGGTCGAGGTAGGCGCAGAATTGTCGATGATGAAGGAGGGAGAAGCCAAGGCGGCAGCACCACCACCAGCGGCGGCGGCGGCGGCATCACCACCACCACCAGCGGCGGCGGCGTCGGCGGCAGCACCACCACCACCACCACCAGCGGCAGCGGCGCCGAGGCCGACGCCCGTTGTGACCACCACGGCATTTGGCGCTGACCCGCGTGTGCGTAGTGTGCGTATTTCATCTATGCGTCAGCGTATAGCGGACCGCCTGAAGGCGAGTCAGAATACGTGTGCGATGCTTACAACATTCAATGAGATCGACATGACGCCACTTATTGAGATGCGCAACCGGTACAAGGACGAGTTCTTCAAGAAGCACAACGTGAAGCTGGGCTTCATGTCGCCCTTTGTGAAGGCCTGTGCGATTGCCCTGCAGGGCGTTCCAATCGTCAACGCCTCCTTTGGCGCGGACAGTATTGACTACCACGACTACGTAGACATCAGCATTGCTGTGTCTACTCCGCGGGGGCTTGTCGTCCCTGTACTGCGCGACGTGCAGAAATCGGACTTTGCGCAGATCGAGAAGCAAATCGCTGATTTCGGGGAGCGTGCGAGGGTAAACAAACTGACAATGGCGGAGATGACTGGTGGCACATTCACCATCAGCAACGGTGGTGTGTTTGGCTCGTGGATGGGAACTCCCATCATCAACCCCCCACAGAGCGCCATTCTTGGCATGCATGCGACGAAGAAGAAGCCGTGGGTGGTCGGAAATGAAATTAAAATACGTGATGTGATGGTTGTCGCACTTACATACGATCACCGGCTGATTGACGGAAGCGATGCAGTGACCTTCTTAGTGAAGGTGAAGAACCTTATCGAAGACCCAAGCCGCATGGTGCTTGATCTCGCGTAGGGCTGGCAGCAGCAGCAGCACCGGCAGCTGGAGTGTAAATACATTTCTGCGCCTACCACGCCTTAAGCACGTGGCAATGGTAGAAGGAAGGCGTGTGATATGACTACAACCTGCAGTGCGATTGGAGGACGAGGAGAAGGGGGAACTGAAAGCTACGGTGAAAGCAAGAAAAAACAACCCCCCCCCAAAAAAAAAAATACAAGAGAAGAGAAGGGGGGAACCTGGGGCAGATATAAAACGACAGGAGCTGCAGGGAAAGAGAATAAATGAATAAATGACTGGATCAAAAGGTGAAAGGCAAAAGGTGCACCAGCCGAGAAGACGGGATAAGTCAGGGGAACGACGACTGAAGACAACAACAACAGCAACAAATGGGGATGTGTGAAACAAAGTGGTGGGTGTGGGAGGAGCAGGATGAGAGGGGGGGGTGGGGTCAAAAAAAAAGAAAAACCCGAAAAGATAAAGAATCCTCAACACCAACAGGAGCAGCAGGAATGGATGTACGCTTATATACGCATACATGTCTCTTTGCGCTCCCACTGCTGATTTTTTCTTCTGCTCGCCATTTTTTTTTTTTTTCTGCCTGTAATTTCCCCGTTGGCACCGTCGTGTCTGCGCTGGGGGTGGGGCAGAGTGGCGTGGGGTTTGGGCAGGTGGTGAGTTGAATGCGCAAAGACAGGAGGGTGGTAGTGGGGTGACAAACGAGTAGTGCCAACGGGAACAAGAAGATGAAAGCAGGGCTGTGACTAGAATGAAGTGGGGGGGGGGGGGGGGGGGAAGAGCAGCAGGTGGTGGCTGAGTCAGTCAGGCAGGCAGGCACTCGTTACGCACCCCCATACCCACCGAGGTACATGCATTGCGCGGTGTATGAATGTATTGTCCCCTCCGCCCCTGCTTCCTGCAGGATGTGAGTATAAATGACGGTTGATGTGGTGCACTGCGAGCGGCAGCGACTGCAAGAAGCAAAACTGAAGAAAAAAAAAAGGAAAAGAAGTGATGGAAGGTCATGGAAGCGAAGAGATTAGCAAAATACGAGCAACGATCGTATATCAAATTCGACGGGGTGGGAATACAGGTAAATGAGGAATAATAACCGAATTGAAAGCCCTTGTGAAGAACAATCATAATGGTGTTGTCGATGATGATGATGGTGGTGGTGGTGATGGTGGTGGTGGTGGTGGTGGAATATGTGCTGCATTGCTGCACCTCCACCCCCACCCCAGGCAGGCGCAAATTGAGAGTGTGAGAGGCCGAAAGAAAACAAACGAGGAATGGCGGACGGGATGCGTAGAAGCGGAGGAGGAAAATCACTGCAACAATCGCTATCTTGCTTTCCCTACAAACACACAAACACAAACAGACATATATATATATATATATACACACACACACGTCTCTCTCTGTCTGTCTGCACATTTGTTTCTCTCGCCCCCTCTCTTCCTTCGTGTGTCGGTGGTGTGTTTTCGTTTGGATGTCATGTCTGTTCCGTTGATTTTCTTTCTTCCACTGTATTTCTGTCTCTCTGTCTGTCTGTCTCTTTGTGTGCGTCGGTGTTTTTGTTCTTTTCCACTGCCTCTGCATCCACTCTTCCTCTTCTTCCTCCCTTTTTTCTTTTATTATTTTTTTCTCCCGTTTTCGTTGCTGCCTCGCATATCGCCCCAAAGGGTGAATTGATCTGCCTGACACCCCCCCCGTGTTCGCAGCGAGGGGAAAACGCGAAGCAAACACATACATTTACTTTAGTTGGGTGGAGCGGGCGGCAGCAGGCAGCAGGTAGGAGGTAGGCAGGCGGAGAAACGCAGAATGGAGGGGCACAAAGCGGAGAACGTGCGTATGCTCTCCAAGCAAGAGCTACTCGATGAGCACATTAAGAAGCTTGAGGAGGGTTACTCCCTCAAGCCACGCCTCGAGTACACAACCATCCGCGCAGTCAACGGCCCTCTTGTCATTTTGAGTGATGTGCGGCTGCCGACGTTTGCGGAAATTGTAAATATCGAATTGGCTGATGGCACACGACGTCGCGGTCAGGTGCTGGAGGTGGATGGAAGCAAGGCTGTCGTGCAGGTCTTTGAGGGGACGTCTGGCATTGATGTGGTGCGCTCCAAGTGCGAGTTCACTGGGAAGGTGATGGAGCTTGGCGTCAGCGAGGACATGCTGGGTCGTGTCTTCAATGGCTCGGGCATCCCCATCGACAACGGCCCTTCGGTGCTCCCGGAGCAGTACCGCGACATTCAGGGTATTCCCATCAACCCACGGGCACGTGTGTACCCGGAGGAGATGATTCAGACTGGCATATCGTCCATTGATGTCATGACGTCCATCTCTCGCGGGCAGAAGATTCCACTTTTCTCTGGTGCTGGTCTCCCACACAATGAGATTGCTGCGCAGATCGTGCGGCAGGCCGGTTTGGTGCGGAAGGAGGGGAAGGAGGAGGACTTTTGCATTGTGTTTGCGGCCATGGGCGTGAATCAGGAAACGGCACGCTTTTTCCGAACCGAGTTCGAGGAGAACGGCTCTATGGAGAAGACGGTTCTCTTCCTGAACTTGGCTAACGACCCCACAATTGAGCGAATCGTGACACCGCGCCTTGCCCTCACCACCGCAGAGTACCTCGCCTACGACTGCGGGAAGCACGTTCTTGTGATTCTCACCGACATGAGTTCTTATGCCGATGCCCTCCGTGAGGTCTCTGCGGCACGCGAGGAGGTGCCTGGGCGTCGTGGCTTCCCCGGCTACATGTACACTGATTTAGCGTACATATACGAGCGTGCCGGTCGTGTACTGGGCCGCGCGGGTTCCATCACGCAGATCCCCATTCTCACAATGCCAAACGACGACATCACGCATCCCATTCCAGATCTCACGGGTTACATCACGGAGGGGCAGATATACGTGGATCGCCAACTGCACAATCGCCAGCTCTACCCACCTATCAACATTCTACCGTCTCTGAGCCGATTGATGAAGAACGCAATTGGTGAGGGTATGACCCGCAAGGACCACAGCGGCGTCAGCAATCAAATGTACGCTGCATACGCAATCAGTCGTGACATCTTGGCGATGAAGGCTGTCGTCGGTGAGGAAGCACTCAGCAGCGAAGACCTCCTGCACTTGGAGTTCCTCGAGAAGTTTGAGAAGAAATTCATCTGCCAGGGATTCTACGAGTCCCGCGACGTGTTTCAGAGCCTCGACCTCTGCTGGCAGCTTCTCCGCACCTTCCCAAAGGTGCTGCTCAACAAGATCGACGTAAAGACGCGTAACGAGTTCTACGACCGCCAGCCAGAGCGGAGGTAATCCCAGGAAGAGAAACGAAGGAGAGCAAACTCCAGAAGGTATGAGGGCAAACACAAACAAACGAAAAGAAACAAGAACAAAAATAGAAAAAAAGGGAGAGAGGAGGATGTGGAAGTGGAGGGCAGTGAAGCAAATGACAGAAGATGCGACATTATTCCGCTCGCCCACACCGGCGCGCACAAAAACGAAGCGGAGATGCGCGCCAACCAAAAAGTTCTCCTCCACGGACACGGACGGAAGGCCACTGTAGGGAGGATTTCTTTATTATTATTATTATTGTTTGTGTTCCATGCGTGTTTGTGTGACGGTGCGTCTGAAGGAGGCATGCGGCATGCGATGCACACATGTTCTTTTCAGTGCGTGAACAACAACAGCAGGTAATTTTTCATCGCTATTCTTTCTTGTCCGTATTTGCTGCAAGGAACGGACAGAATGAGAGATAATAAAATGATGAGGTGTGGGAGGCAACAGCAGAGAAGAAGAAGAAGAAGAGAGCAGCAACAGCAACAACAACAAAAAACGAACGAACAAACCAAAGCCCCCCACACCACCACCACAAAAAAAAAAAGGGGGGTGGGTGGGTGGAGTGGAGAGGCGTGCGTGTGTGTGCGTGTGTGTGGCAGCACCCTCCCACGTCTCTCTGAGAGCAGTTGTTATGTGTTGCTGTTGTTTGTTGTGCGTTGGTGTGATGTGTAGGCAGGGAAGGTGGAGATTTCGCCACGGCAACGGCTGATCAGCAGCCTGAACTTGAGATGCATGAAAACCCGTGAGCACCGGTATTTTCTTTTTTGTGTGCTTGTCCTTTTTTTTTCTTTGTGTGTGTGTGTGTCTGTGCACCGTTTTCTCTTCTCGATGCAAAATGAAACACAAGGGGACATCAGGTGGGGGGTGTAGCGACGGCAGCCACGAGGGGAGAATCAAGCTAAACGTAGAAGGAGGGGAAGGGAAAGGAAGGGAAGGGAGGGAGGGAGTCTGGAGGGAATGCAGAGCAACATCTCCATTGCACATCCATCAGTGGCAGTGTCGCTTCTATTCGATGTTGTTGTTTTCGCTGGAGGGACGGCGCCAGGGCTCAGTCCACTGTGCGACAACGAGCCCAAGCCAATGCTCTGCATCTGCAATCGGCCCATGATTTGGTACTGCCTCTGTCCATGGATCACCGCTGGCTGCCGCACATTCTTTGTCTGTGTCAACGAGGACTACGCTGCTTTGCAAAGTTATCTCTGCCGTGAATTTCCCTCCGTTGAGTTTGTCTTTGTTTTGGTGCCTCTCACACCAAATGAGATGCCTTCCACCACCTGTGACGTTGTGAAGGCGTATCTCAAGCACAAGGACTCGCTGAAGCCGGAGAAGACAGGTCAGCCACGTGATGCGCTGTTGCTCAGCTGTGACACGCTTCTTCCTGGGGTAAATCTAGAGCATTTTATCCGTAACTTCTATTGCTCCGTCGCATCCGTGTCCATCCTCCTCTTTCGTCCACTCCCAAACGCGCGTCCGCCATCATTGACACCGACGACAAGCTCCTCAGGTGGGACGAAGGGTGGCGCTCTCCCCACAAAGCCGTATACATACCGCTACACCTGTATCGCATACGAGGAGAAGGACAAGGAGGACAGCATAGATGCAGCGAGCGATAAGACATGGGAGGATGAGGCAATCTCGGTGGACCCCACAGGTGTTCATCATCATCGGCTGCATTTCATCTGCCCATACGAGGACAGTCCGGCTCCCCGCATCAGCCTTGGTTTCGCGGCCCGGCGTCCGAACCTCACTTTTGCCGCAGATGCCTTCGATGCACACACTTACTTAGTACGTCGCTGGGTGCTGCACTCCATTGCGGAGTCTGCAGGAGAGGGTATGTCAGTGCAGCACGATAGTATCCCGTTCCTGGCGCGGAACCAGCACACCACGGTGAATACTGAGCATGGCATCTTCTACCGACCGGAGAACAAGATCAAGTTTCCCATCCCGAAACATTGGCTGTTCGATGGTGACTCCTCCGTGCCGTTCCTCAATGCGTGTCCCGGGCCCGTGTTGCCTGTAGAAGCGGATAATCTTCTGGTGTATTGCACGATATATGAGGAGCATCCGGATGAACCTATGCGTGCGTACCGAGTCAAGACGCGAGATGATTTCCTCGCCGTAAATCACGAGATTTTAGCGGCTAAATGCAAACTTCTGGGTCTAGATGAAGTGGCAGGGATCAGTAGTGGCATCCAGCAGCAGCAGCAACAGCTACAGATACATCAACAACAGAGAAGGCAGCCTGAGAAGAAGACGGCTGAGACTGCACGAATGCCCGAACCGTTGCTTGCAAGTGCCATGGCCCTGAGCGACCTGCTTCCGGATTCCCCGTTTACTCTACAAGAAAAGGATGAGGCGCGGCGGATTCAGATCAAGTGCAGTTTTCTGCGCTCTGTGCCAACAGGCAACGCCTACATTACCCGCAGCATTATTGGAAGCAATGTGACGCTTGGTGCCAATGTACGCATTACGAATAGCGTCATTTTAGACAACGCAGAGATTGGCGCCGCCGCGATCATCACAAACTCCATTATTGGCTCCTCAGCCATGGTGAATTCCGGGGTGCGGGTGGTGAACTGCACTGTAGGTCCGCAGTGCCTCGTGGAGTCGGATGGAACAGACTCGGTGATTGGCACTTAGTCCACCGAAGGGAATTGTGGCGTGCTAAGGATCCCGTTACGGAGGAGGAATATGTGCGCATTCCAACTGCAAGCTAAGCGAACTCTAAACCATAAGAGGAGTGATGATGATGATGATGATGATGATTTATTGATCTATCTATGCATTACATAAGGTGGAATGAAATGGGAGGCGCGCGCGTGTGCGTGTGTGTGTGTGGGGAGGGGGATGGGTCCCCCCAGCAGCTGCGTGAGGGGGCACATTATGCGTCTCACCTTCACATGATCCCCCTTCCACAAATGTCTGCTTTTACGTTATATCTCTTTTTTTTTATTTGATTGTTGTTTTCCGTTTCGTTTCATCCGTACGGTTCTTTAGGGTGGGAGGGCGAAGTGTGTTTGTGCGTTTGGTCGTGGTGGTTATTGCCTTGGGCGTCTTTCAGGTCATCTGAGACTCTGGAAGAGGGAGAAGCGCGGGGGACTGCAGGGCCTCTGCGAAGTCCACATGAGGCATCGCATAGTGGTGTTGCAGCATGGCTCGCACGGCACGCAGCGTGACATGGGATGCCTGGCGCGGTGTCTGCAGACGCTCGACACCCCACCGATCATTTGGAGACCACACGTGAATGAAGGCTTCCGTACGGATGACGGCGTAGTGGTGTGTGGGGAGCGTCTTGCGAATAGTGTGCTTCAGATGCTAAGTGGTCTTTGCACATCATCCTCTTCGTCATTTTTATCGCCTTTGGCATCGTTGTCTGCAGAAGATGCGCCACACGGCACGCACGTGCGAGAGGAGGGGGCGGTGGTGCAACTGGCCTTCGTGGCTCACTCCATGGGCGGCCTGATCGTCCGCGAGGCACTCCCACTGCTTTTCCGGGAAATTCGGCGCAGGGAGGGGTGGCTGCGAGTGGAATGGAAGATGTTCTGCTCTATCGCGACGCCACACGCTGGAACATGTCAAATGGATGCATTTGTGCGGTCCTATGCGGGTCGTTTCATTGGACGTGTGTACTCCACTGCCTACCATGACATGTTCCTTCAGTCAAGCATTCTTACCGAGCGTCTGCTCTCCTCAGAGCACGTGGCATGCCTTGCAGCGTTTGAGCGGCGCCTGCTGGTTTCAAGTGTAAACGACCTCCTCGTTCCGTTGATGAGCTCTGGCTTTATGTTGAAGCCAACCCAGCGTGGGCTGACGGGGTTGCCTGTGAAGGAGCAGGACGCTGCCATGTGCGCCTTCAGCGAAGAGGAGATGCGTACCAAACGGCGGCGCCTCACTAAACTGTGCCAAGACGAGTGGCCACATGACCGATATCCAGTAGAGCGGCGCATCGTCGAGACCCTACTGCATGGTGCGGGGGCCTTTGACTCTATTGTTGTGGACTTGCGTCCTCTCTCCGAGAGATGTGGTGATGTGGCGTTGAGGGCAAAGGCGCAGCGCTACGCACACAAGCTGTCCCACAGGGCATTAGTCTGCAAGGCGCCAGTGCACGCGATGGAGGACGTCTTTGGCGGCGTGTCGCGTGTGGTGGCAGGTGAGCTCGCGGCGTGCTGAATGCGCCGTTGTTGCTACTTTTTTTTCTCCTTCTTTTCATTATTTTACTTGTTTAAGAACAACAAGAACAATCGTTGCACTTCTTTGAATTTCATTTTGATTATTTCTCTCTCTTTTCATTACGTCACCGTGCGTGTAATGAGAGAGAGCTGCCCTGCATATGTGTCCACCCGCACCGAGACGCGCGCGAGCAAAGAAGAAAAAGAAGAAAAAAAAAAAGGAGCGAAAAAACTGGCGGCCATGATGGCGAATAGACACGCATCTTGTGGCGGCCGAAGGCGATGATGAAAGGACCTGCGCAACTCCGGCGGCCTCGGAATCACGGAGGGATGCACATAATATCACGTGGCCGCGGCACCCCCTTTGCTTCTTTCCTCGCGAGGGGTGTGCTGTCGGCGCCTTTGTTGTCCTTCGCCCACTGGGCCGCCCATGTGGAAGGTTGGGCAGCGTGAGGGAATGGATGCATGAAACCAAAGCATGCGGGCGGCGGGGAGGAGGACTATTGGCCGCCGCAGTACCATCACCTCCCGCTTTCATTTGTCTTCCCCCCCCCTTTTTCTCTTCTCTTTCGTCCGTTCTTCCTCCTCGTTGTGTGTGTGTGTGTGTGTGTGTGTCTGCGCACCGGTCCTGCAGTGTGTAGCGCCTGCGCGCGTTTTTTTTTTTTGTCTTGTCGTTTTTGCGTTCCGTAGTTCTCCAGCAGCAAAAAAAAAAAGTAAACGAAATGGGCCACCTCGACCAATGGCGTTCCAGGCAGAAGATTGGCATGGGCAAGGGCGCTCGCCACTGCGTGATCTGCTCCAACCAGAAGGCACTTATTCGCAAGTATGAGCTCAACGTCTGCCGCCAGTGCTTCCGTGAGAATGCAGAGAACATCGGCTTCACCAAACTTCGCTAAAACTGTGGGCCACTTGGCAGCTTAGCAGCATGCGCGGTTGGGCAAAACAACAAATCTGGGAACAAGACGCATACGTTTCTTTTAAAGATTTATTCTTTTAGTTTCAGAACGTCAACCACACACACACAAACACAAAAAAGAAGAAATTGTTTTAATTGTCTCCTGCTCGCTCCCTGTTGTGGCGGTGTGCCTCCTTGTCATGCATTTTCCCCGATTTTGTAGACTCTTCTTTCGAGGTGGTGGTGGTGGTGGTGTGGAGTAAAGGAATGAAATTCTCACGTGTGGCGATACCCGGCATCAAACATGTCATCACATTATGCAGCGCCAAGGGTGGTGTGGGCAAATCCACCTGCTCTGTCAATGTGGCACTCGCACTGAAGAACATGGGCCACAGCGTAGGAATCGTTGATGCAGACATTACGGGGCCGTCCATACCGACCATGATGGGTGTCGACACTTCACAAGTGGAGACGTACCGTGTGGCGGGAAGTGACCGCTTTGCGCCACCGATGAACTTCGGCGTGAAGGTCATGAGTATGGGCCTTGTGGTGCCGTATGACGAGGCCATCGCGGTACGTGGGCCGATGGTGAATAAGTACATACGAGCGCTACTCTTCCAGACGGATTGGGATGAGCTGGACTATCTTGTCATTGACATGCCGCCAGGAACAAACGACGTGCACCTGACAATCACGCAGGAGGTGGTTCTGACGGGCGCCGTAATCATTTCTACACCGCAGAAGGTTGCGTTGGTGGATGTCCGACGCGGAATTGACATGTTTGCCGCTGTTAACGTCCCCATCCTGGGTATCGTAGAAAACATGAGCTACTTTTTGTGTGGTCAATGCAGTACAAGGCACGATCTCTTTGGCGAGGGAGGAGTCAAGGCGACTGCGGAGGAGCTCGGAGTATCATTTCTCGGGGAGGTACCATTCGTGCAGCGCATCATGAAGGACACGGATGATGGATACCCGCCCGCGTTGCGTGGTGATGGCGCGATGGAGGCAGCCAAGCCATTTTACGAACTCGCAGAGCGCATCCATGAAGGTGTGACACTGCTGAAGAGCAAGCCTGCTGCCAATGGTGGTGGTGGTGGTGGTGGTAGGGTGGCAGGATCGCCTTCTATAACGTTTGAGGGTTGAGAATGCGAGACTGGGGCGGGGTCGTGGGGGTGGGTGGGTGCATGCATGCGTCTGTGCGTGCTGCTACAAAGTGCAAATAGAATATGTGTACAGATATGTCTCCGCCCTCTGTATGCGCTGCCATCGTGCGTTATTCACGCCATCGCCTTCGCTCACCCTTTTTTTTAAAAAAAAAAAAAATTGTTTCTCGTTTTTCCTCATTGCTTTATTCATCCACACATCTCCGTCGCGGAGAGAATGAACGGTGATGGCCATTTGCACCCCGACGTGGGCACAGACGGTGGTGTAGCAGGTGACCTCGTAGAGGTCGTGCAAACTAGGGACCCGCTGCCAGAGCCACAGCCGCTTCGCCGAACCAGGTTGGTGTTTCTCTACAGCAGCGACGACGACGACGACGACGACGACGACAACGACAACGACAACGACAACGGTGGCGGCGGCGAGAGAAGGGAGGGCGTGGTGGTGAATAGAAACCCACTCGACAGAAACATCGCCGTTGTTGTGGAGGCCGCAGGTCTGAACCCGGCGCATGAGGAGCTCTGCGCGATGCAGCGTGAGGCAGAGGAGGTGTCAGGGGCGCGTGGGACTGTCGACCACATGCCGCTCTTTGTGGAGGACACCACAGGGGAGACAGCCAGAGCAGCAGAAGGAACAGCGCCGATGGGACGTTGCCGTGTCAAGGTTGTAGACGTACTGCCGCTCCAAGCAGGCGGCGGCGGCGGCGGCGGGACCGAGCTGCCGTTGCGCCGGCATATGTCTATTGAGGAAGCGGGGAAACTCCTGCAACCCCGCAAAAGATTCCGAGAAGAGGAAGGAGGAACGGAAGGAATGGACACGGAGGGTATGTATATTGAGGATGCTGATAATCCTCAGCTGGTGCTTGACGGCAGGGGGCTCGTGCGTGCGGTTGCGGTCGATGGCTACACGCTGACGGTGGACGAGAGCGAGCTGCAGAGCCTCGATTCTGGTGATCAAAGGGAACGGCGGGAGCGCGAGGAAGAGCAGGAGGACGAGGACGAACGTCCTGCTGCTAACATTGCTGTTGTTGCTGCTGCTGCTGCCGCTGATGCTGATGACGCTCTGGAGGACGAGGAGGGGGTGGGGGACTACAACGATGATGATGATGATGATGATGATGATGATGAGCTAGACGCGGCGCTGTTTCTTGTTGTTGTGGAACAGCTGGTCTGCTGCTGCGGAAGCGATGAGATTGATGATGCGCTGCGTGAGGACGGCCTTCGCTTCCTCTCACGGGTGCAGCCGTTTCTGCAGAGGCTGCGCGCGGGCGAGATGAGCCTTCTGGAGTTTGCGGATGAGATGCAGGACGACGTCGCGCGGTTGCAGAGGGCACTGCGGCGGGCGAATCGTCCGAAGGATGCGCCGATCGTCATTGACGGCGTTTTGATGGACATGTGATGGGGGTGTGGGAGTCGAAGCGCACAGTTGGTGCCACATGTCCGCTTAAAAAAAAAAGATATTTCGTTCCTTCCATTCCTTCTTTTTTCTTTTTTCTCTTTTTTTTTTTGTGTGTGTGTGTGTGGATGTTTCTTCTTTTGTTAAACGCCGCCACACGCGAGGATTTTGTCTTGCAGATTCGCTTGAAATTTTCACTCGCTTGTGAAGACGACGCACGCACATGTGTGGTGTGGGCAAGTCAGCGGGCGGCAGTCCCTCTAATTGCGCCTCTGCGGCGGCGCCATAAGTGTCTCTGCCGCCCCCAGCAGCATCCCACCACCAACCCCCCACTGCGTGTGGCTGACACTGCACTGCACTGCACATGTATTGCAATCTCGCTGTCGTCTGCTGTACTGACTTTGCTTTGGAGTAGCATCACCAACGGGTGTGACTCAGGTGGGGTGTAAATTCATATATTTACACACACACACACACACACATACAATATATATATAGAGAGAGCGAGTGAGCGAGTGAGTGAGTGAGTGAGTGGGAGGCAAGCACATGAATCCTGCAGCGCAAGAATTTGTCCCGAGAAAGAAACGCTCGACAGATGCCCATGGTGCTCAGGTAGGGAGCAGCCTGCCTGAACAACTGCTACTGCAGCAACAACAGCAAACAAGGCTGCGCGCCTCGGCACCTGCCTTTGTTCCCAAGATGTCTACGTTCTTGTCGGCGCCACCGCCGCTCCAGCATGCTTCGGTAGCCACATCGTCCGTCACGGCACCATCACAATCGCCGCTCCATGTGGACCCTGCTGCAGGTGCTGCAACGGACTCACAACCGTTGTCAGGTTCGAAGGTGCTGTCGCTCGACGCGACACCTTACACACCAACAAATGCCAAGGTTTCGGCCAAATTTCCTTCGACACCCCGGTCCAAGCAGCTCCCTGCGTCCGAGGTCAAACCAGATGTGCAACAAAGTGAGCAGCATGAACCAGTAGAAAAAAGCAAGGGGCAGTCTTCTGCTCGCATCACCCGAGTGGATTCGGCGCCTCAGGAGGGTTCGATTGGCTCCACTTCTTTGACCGATGACAACAGCAGCAGTCACCTTCAGCAGGTTGGTGTTGTAGAGGATTCAGTGGAGAATAACTTTAGCAGCTCATCCCTGCCCACTCTGTTCGAGGTGAGCGTGCTTGCCAAACCCGCCCTTCCAGAGTCAATACGATTCAACACCGTATGGGCACTTTACGCCGATGATCATCCAACCCCTTTTGGGGCACCACTAGCTTACGATCCCGTGCTTGTTCATTTGGTCGGGGATGTTGAGTGCTTCTGGCGCCTTTGGCGCTACTTGCCTCCCCCGTCTTCCCTGGCGCCAGCCTTTACGTATCATTGGTTTCGCCGAGACATCAAGCCCAACTGGGAGCACGCGCGGAATAAAAATGGTGGCACCATCACCATTGTCTTATTTGACCGTGACAAGCCGGGTCAGAACAGCAAACAAACCCTGGATGATGCGTTCATGACGATGCTCATGGCATGCTGTGGGGAGACGCTCGCGGAGAGCACGACAAACCTCAACGGCATCATGCTCAAGGTACGGCAGAATAAGCCGACAACAGTGCAGATATGGACGGCGAGCTCCGATTTGCAGAAGCTCAAGGCACTGGCGGATAGCCTGAGGAAACTGCTAGAAAGGGTCATTGGTGTGAAGCCCCTGCAGAAGCTGGAGTACTTCTCCCACCAGCGGACACAGGTCGGTGGATCAGGTAGTTTGGCGGGGAGGATGAAGGGAAGACCGCTGAGATTAACACCAGATTTTACGCTATAACATTGAAAGCAAGGAGGATGAGAAGGGAAGCTCCGCACCAAGCAGATTAGCAGCAGCTGCAAGAGGAAGGAGAAGAAGAAGAAGAAGATCAACAACAACAATGAGAAGCGGCAGCAGCATGATGGCGAAGGGGATGAGAGTGATATGCATAAATGCATGTCTGTCTCTTGTATCCCACGTTCCCTGTCATGTATGGAGTGAGGTGTGAGGAGGGAGTGGGGGAAGAGACGGCGAAAACAACAATGACAAACCTGCATTTTTTAGTCAGCGCGGCATGCTGTGTTTGTGCCTCGCGCAGTTGCTGACGGTTGTACCGTGATTGCTCCGCGCATGCATCGTGCGCCGCCCGGCCCGAAGCGAGACAACCCACTTGCAACAAGAGGAGGGAGAGAGATTTTTTTTTTTTTTTTTTTTTGTGGGCGGAGGGGAAAAAAAAAAATGCAACGCGAGTGGGTGTGCGACAAGAGCCACGAACGGAAAGAAGAGTAAATCCTTCTGGAAATTAACGTCTCCCACCGCCGCATGGACACGGAAGGGGGTGCACGTGTGCGTGCGTGCCATACATTATAAATATGGACGCCAGTGGCCGGGAAGAGAGACTGAGACTGAAAGCGTGCGTGCGTGCGTGTGTGTGTGCGTGCTGGTGGAAAGACATGAAACGAAGGCAAAAACAACAGCAGCCGAAAAGAAAAAAACAAAAACAAAAACCGCACACACACACACAAAAAAAGAGGGAAATGCAAATAAGGGACGTTTTCTTTTTTCTTTTTTTTTTTTCTTTCCTTCTGTCTTCTTTCGTGTACACCAACGCACATGCACGCCTCATCGTCAACGTACTGCATGCGTTGTGGGGGAGGGGGGGAGGGGGGGAGGGGGTAACATTGCCTGCATCTGTACAGGTGGCCGGCGGAGAGGTGTTGTGTGTCGTGCGGCTTTCTTCTTTTGGATGGTTCCAGTTTTCTGTCGGTCTCCGCGTGTGTTTGCGTGGAGTGGCGGCTGGTCTG
The DNA here is from genome assembly GCA_030849745.1 of Trypanosoma scelopori. NCBI lineage: Eukaryota > Euglenozoa > Kinetoplastea > Trypanosomatida > Trypanosomatidae > Trypanosoma > Trypanosoma scelopori. The sequence continues at coordinate 43,544 of JASANX010000980.1, read as the reverse complement.
GTCTGGTCTGGTCTGACACACATGCACACACACACACACATGCACTAAAAGAGAACAAAGAAGAAAGGAAAAATACAATGAAAAGCAACAACAACAACAACAACAAAAAAGAGTGTGTCATTTCATAAATAATAATGAGGGCTCGTAACTGACCTCAACACACGCGCGACAAGAAACCAAACGACAAAACAATAAAACAAAAAAGTTTTTTTTTTTTTTTTGTTTTTAAGGATCAAACAACTGAGAGACGAAAAAGAAAAAAAGAGGGGAGAAAACAACAACAAACAAACAAAAAGAGAAGAAAAAAAAAAAAAAAGAAACAAACAACGACGGCGGTGGCGATGATGTTGAGGAGGACGACGGTGACAAACATTACAAACGGGGATGCTTCCTTAATTTTCCCGCACCATCATCATGATGGAGCTGGCAGAGCATTCATTTATCATCTTCGTGCTGCTGCTGCTGCTGCTGCCGCCCGCCGGTGGTGCGATGCGATGCAGTTTCAACCCGCTGGAGTGTTTCCTCCGGACATTTCTTTTGCTTCCGCCCAAGTCGCTTTTCGTCCCGCTCCTTTTTTTTTTCTGTTTTTTTTTTTTTTTTTTTGTTTCTTTCTTTTCTTCTCGAATGTCACAAAAAAATTTTTATTGTTTGCCACTTGAAACGATCAGCGCGTGGGACGCCTGTTGCAGAGAGAGAGAGGGGAGTTAAAACAACAACAACAACAACAAAGGCAGATCGGTCCGAATACAAACCAACACACACACACACACACACGGCGGTTCAGGTGGGAATTTTGTAGCCGTTGAAGGAGGTATCTCACTGGAGGGGCAGTAGCAGCGGAGAGTGCGGCAGGAAGGAGGGAAGGAATAGAAGCAGCATTAGGGGAGCAAAACGATGCTTCGTCGGCATGTTTCAGCTGCAGAGACGGTAAAAAAGGCATTCGGTGCACTCTGCATGGTTGGCCCCAGGCGTGGTCTGCATTATACCCCACGCACAAGAGACACTCAGTTCCTGATGGAGGAGGTGTTCGACATGTATTCTCACTACAACAAATTGGGACGGTCCGATGTGAACAAGGAGCTTTTTGACGTTCTCCTCAGCGAGGCCTCCAAGTTGGCCACCCAGACACTTTTCCCCCTCTACACCACCGGCGACGACGAGGGGTGTCATCTGATGCCTGACGGCACTGTGAAGACGCCAAAGGGCTTCAAAGAGGCATATGACTCCTTCAAGGATGGCGGCTGGGTGGGCATTGGGCACCCGGAAGAGTTTGGCGGACAGGGGCTTCCAGAGTCCGTCGGATTGATGGTGCGGGAGGTGATGGCAACGGCCAACTGGTCTCTGACAATGTACCCCGGGCTCAGCATGGGCGCCGCCAACACGTTGTTGGCTTGGGGAAGTCAAGAACAGAAGGAGGTGTACCTCAAGAAACTCGTCTCGGGCGAATGGAGCGGCACCATGTGCCTCACGGAGCCACAGTGCGGAACCGATCTGGCGCAAGTTAAGACAAGAGCCGAACCCACTGGTGATGGCAACTCCTACAAACTAAAAGGGACAAAAATATTTATTTCTGCCGGTGATAATGATATGGTACCAAATGTTGTTCATATTGTTTTGGCTCGGTTGCCCGACTCAGCGCCCACGGTAAAGGGAATTTCACTCTTTCTTGTGCCGCGGCATGTGGTAAAACCAGACGGTTCATTGGAAGAGAAGAAAAATGTAACCTGCGTGGGCTTAGAATCAAAGATGGGAATCAAGGCGAGTGCCACGTGTCAGCTGAGTTTTGATGACTCTGTAGGCTATCTTATTGGCGAGCCCAATGCAGGGCTGAAACAAATGTTTACTTTCATGAACTCGGCTCGCATGGGAACGGCAATGGAGGGTGTTTGCCATTCAGAGCTTGCGTTTCAGAATGCGTTGCAGTATGCGCGCGAGCGCGGATCTCAGCGTTCTCTCTCTGGTGTCAAGTACCCTGACAGGCCCAATGACCCGCTAATTTGTCATGCGAACGTGCGTCAGAACATTCTCTTTGCGAAGGCTGTTGCAGAGGGTGGACGTGCCTTCTTGATGGATGTGGGCCGGCTGCTTGACATTCAACGAGCGACAAGTGATGCGGCTGCACGGGGTGCGCTGGAGCATGAGATTGGCTTCTACACACCCATTGCCAAGGCGTGCTTGACGGAGTGGGGCCAGGAGGCTGCCTCACGCTGCTTGCAGGTATGGGGTGGTCACGGGTACATTAAGGGCAATGGGATGGAGCAGATTCTCCGTGATTCGCGGATTTCGACGCTGTATGAGGGCACTACGGGCATTCAGTCGCTGGATTTCATCGGCCGCAAGATTTTCCGATCCAAGACCGACGAAGTGGCGCGCTTCGGGAAAAAGCTGAACACGCTTATTCGTCCGCTCTTCTTTTCTCGTGGCATCATTGGCCAATCTGCACGGCGTTTGTGGATGCTGCAGAAACAGTGGCGTATGGGCATCATGAAGGTGAAAATGGAGTCTATGAAAAACACGGATGCAGTTGGTGCCGCGGCGCAGGATTTGCTCATGTTCACAGGGTACATGGTGCTGGGCTACTACTGGTTGCGCATGGCAGTTGCCGCACAGAAGCAAATCGATGCAGGCAAGGACACGGACGGGTTCTACAAGTGCAAAGTGGACCTTTGTCAGTTTGTGTTTCAGTACATGATCCCATATGCGGATGCACACTACCAGGTGATGCAGAACGGTCCTGACATCATGAAGAGCAACGAGGCGGCGTGGGACATCTCTTAAAATGCGGCGCAACTGTGGACACCGACACGCAGACGCCCACGCGAAAAGAAAAACAAAAACAAAAAAGCAAACAAACAAACAAACAAAAAAACAAAAACTACAAAAGGGAAAAGACGAGGAGGGGGATTCCGTCTCTCTCTCTCTCTCTCTCTGTGTGTGTGTGTGTGTATGTGCATGCATGCTGCAGGAATGACACGCTTCGGAGGGGCGTGTTCAACAACAACAACAACAACAACCGTCCGCGAAGAAAGCGGAGGTGCGTGCATTACAAAACAGCAACAAACAAAAACAAAAAGACGTTATTTTGGTAGCCTTTTTGAGCGTGATGGGTTCACTCTCTCTCTCTCTCTCTCGAAACATCATCAGAAAGCGAAGGGCTCACGCGCACTCTCACTTGGTTTATTGTGTTGTGTTTTATTCATCCAGTCCATTTTCTCTCGTTTGTTTGTTTTGTTTGTTTGTTTGTTTGTCTCTATTCCGCCACCGCCACCCCCTGAGCGCGAGTGTTTCTCGCCCAGTCACCACTCTGATGTCCTGCTCGCTTGCCAGCAATGGCCCTGTGAAAGAGGGGGCGGTGGCGGTGGCGGTGTGAGCCATTTGATATGAATGAATCGGATCCCAGAGGGAATGCAAAGCAGCTGAGCGTTGAAACGTATTGTTCACTGCGACAACAACAACAATCAGGTGGAGGCGAACCAAAGCGGATGGATCCTGCAACGGCTGCTCTTCTTGCCTTTACGTTGATCCCCCCCCCCCCCTTTTTTTTTTTTCGTTCTTTCTTTCTTTTTTTCTTTTGTACAACAATATATATATATATATATATGTATATATATGTGTGTGTGTGTGTGTGTGTGGCCGTCCTGCGCTGAAATAACACACGTGAACAAAACTGCACTCCGCAGCAAGCGCTTTTGCTTTTTGTGTGTGTGTGTGTGTGTAGGCGGGGTCTGCAGCATATACACACACGCGGAGGGAGGGAAAAAAAGAGAGGAGGAGGAGATAGATAGTAATAAATATATACACCACGCCACACCAATAACATTACGGACATTCATGTCGTCTGCCGGATCGCGAGAAGAGATGTTAGAGGTCCTGCAGAGGGCCAAGCAAGCGATGGCTCGCCACGTCCCTGCGACAACAGCCGCAGCAGCAGCAACAACAACAATAGGGACGGAGCTTCCATCAAATATTGGGATTTTAGATACATACGACTATGATGGTGAGTCCGCCCACCGGTCCCAGCGGCCGCCGCGTCCTCCCTCCGATGCCACAGACAACCGGAGTCACTTTTTTGACACGTGGTGCCGCAAAATTGAGATGTTCGTCGCGGACCCGACCAAAATGATGCTCGAGTTGCCGAAGGAGTTGGGAGCGAACGATCGCCGTGAGCTTCACACCCTGGCGGAGAAGTACAACCTCAGCCATCACTCCCGTGGGACGGGGGCGACGCGGCAGCTCGTGCTGAAGAAGGACGCGCTGCACTACAGGATGCCGGACGCACGCCCAGACAACATTGAAACCATTAAGCAAAGTGCTGGGGATAAGCAGTCCAAGTTTCACCTCCGCCGGGTGCGGCACGATCCGGATGCCGAGATCGGTTCTATTGGCACGTTTGGCGACGAGGCTACTGCGAACATGGTGCACCGCCTTGAGCGCGCGACGGACGAGTACCGCAAGGCGGTGGAGGTGGGCTACTCGAACGAGGAGCTCCTCGCACTGGAGGGAGGGGAGACGTTGGAGGGCGTCCTCCGTCGCGCTGGGGAGCTGCATCACGCTGCGGATGCTGAGGGGGAGCGTGTCAACTGCACTCTTGTTGCCCCTTCCCCAACGATGACTTCTGCCACACACGAGGGTGCTGCGGATGCATCCCACTGCAGTGCCACCCTCGGGAAACCAAAGGTGTCGTATGATGAGGTCTGTCTTCGTTGCAGGGCACGGGCGCGTGTGGACTACGATGTGCAGAAGTGGGAATGCAACGGGTACTGTGCCCAGTGCATGATGCAGACCATCTGGAAGCTAATCGAGGTTGAAGGCAAGACGGAGGACCTCGTGGTTTCGCCGAGGAGCACCGATCGCAAACGTAGTCGCTCTGAAACAGGGGCGGTGGCGGTGGATGTGGAGGTGCCGCCACTATCATCTGCAGCGCAGCAGCCAGAGGAGATTGACAAGGAGAACAACGAAGACGACACGATCACCCTTGAAGACGTGGTGGATATGGCAAGCATGAACGACTTCTGTGCAGCGGACATCAACTGGATCCGCCGCTTCGCAGGTTATCATCAGCAGCGGGGTGGCAAGGGAAATCTCAGCGAGCACATTGTCTTCTGCATTGAGTTTGATGATCTCTTCAGCATGCGCATTTTCCGGGAATTCCTCACGCCAGCAGAGGCCACAGTAGACATGTATAGATGCAAAAGAGCGAGGGATGATGCCAAAGTCACCACACTTCAGGAGAAGGACCATGATGCGTTTTTTTTATACCTGCGCGAGGTGAAGGACCCCAGCGTGCCGGTGTCCGTGATGCTGGAGGAATTGTCTGCGTGTGTTCCCGATCTCTACAATCGCCTTGCCGTTGCTTTTCCAAATTTGTCCGTGTACGGTGTGGCAGCGACATGTGTGTGTCTCATTCGCCCCGGCGTGTTGGACAAGGCCGGCTTGGAGGCTATGCAGAAAAAGTACGGGCGGCAGAATGTTCGCTTTTCGCGCGAGCTTGCGCCCTTGCTGCAGGAAGAAAAGGACTCTGTATAGATTCCTCCCAGAGTGTGTTCCGTCATTCATGTCTCCCCGTTATATATATATGTATATATATATATATATATATGTGTGTGTGTATATATATCCCTGCTGCTATTGCCGCTGCCGTAGCTGCACCTTTTCTCCATCTCATCTTCTCTTGCTTATATTCTTCAAGCACACCCGCAATCGGGTTCGTCGTACAGCAGGCCATTCTGCAAATGATGCGTCGCATGGGTAGCATTGGCATGGTTATGTGCTTCCAGGCAGCAACAGGAGCCGTGCATTGTGTTTTACAAAAGGCGAGATTGACACGCCCTGCACGCGTCGAGGCGACTGCGTCGGGTGATGGAAATTACTCAAAACAACTCAATGGCAGCGCAGGGCGACAACCGGACGTGCATGTGCAACTCTTTGGCTCAGAAATGGGAAATGAGGGCGCGTTTGTCAACCCCTTCACGGGTCGCCTAACGTCGTTGAAGAGTCGCCTGGCGACCGAGTTGCTTTCCGTTGGATTCCGGCTGAGTGCGGTGAATCCTTTTCGCCTTGAGTGGGATTCAACGAGGCACTGCAAGGCGAGTGCGGCCTCCCTGAGGCCTTTTCTAAACTCCATGGTGGCATGGCGCAAAAATCTTGCCGCACTGCTCCTGCGGGAGGATGCTGCGGATGCTGTGGGTGAGGAGGTGCACCGATTGTACAGTGAACTCACCACCGCATACCTGCCTCCCAAGCTAGATACCATGCATGATCCGCAGCTCTCAAACATGACCATGACACCCGATCAAGAGAATGCCATTCGGTGTGCCATGCGGGGTTACAACATGTTCATTGGAGGAAGCGCTGGCACCGGAAAGACAGTTTTGCTAAAGGCCATACACCGCCGCCTGACAGAAATGGGTCTGCGTGTGGCCATGACAGCAACAACGGGTGTGGCGTCTGTGCAGCTTGGTGGGTGCACATTTCACCTTGCCTTCGGCGTGCCGATTGGTGTCGGGGAGCATTCCAAGAAGCGGTGGGACGCCAATGCCCTCCGTGCAGTTGATGTCGTGATTATTGATGAGGTATCCCTGCTTGATGCGGATCTCTTTGACGCCTTTGACATGGAGGCACGCATGTCACGTCTTCAACCCCTTCCGTTCGGTGGACTTCAGGTGATCACTTGCGGGGACTTTATGCAGCTAGCGATAGTGGATACTGCGGCCGTGGGTCCCTGTTATCAGAGCGCGGCTTTTCGAAGTCTCATTCCCGTTTGCTTGGTAACGCCTATGCGTCAAATGGCGAATGACCCCTTGTATGCGGTGTTGGCGCAGCTGCGTGTGGGGAAATTTGACCAAAAGGCCTTCCAGTTGCTTGACCGAGCGTTACCAGAGGGTGCAAGTAACGTCACGCACATATTTCCGAAGCGCTCTGACGTTCAACGACTAAATGATGAAAAGTTGTGTGAGCTACAAAGTGAAGAGATGATATTCGCCCCACAGCGCGGTCCACTGCAGCTCATTGGCAACTTCACCTCTTCAGGACTCATTGAGTTTACCAACCGGAAGGCCTCGTGGACGCGCGAGGCGATTCTGCCGGTGCTGACGGAGGAAATCAAACAAGTTGCTGGGGTTGACGTCACGGATCACAATGTGGTGGTGATGCCGGCCCGCTCAGAAAAGAGCGCCGTGCTCATTCGCCTTCGTCACCCGGACGACAGTGGCGCGCTGACAAAAAAGGGTGGAGACACTAGCACCAACACGAGTGGCAGCGGCTCCGTCGTCTCTGCAAGCCAGTGGACGACAATATTGGAGGGCACAGCAACGCGGTTGAAGGCAACACTGCGAAAAATCTACAACGAAGACCCGCAGGAGTATATTCCGTTGAGCGTGTCACTGCTGCTCGCAGACGTTTCCACCCACTCGAATGCGGAGTACCTCACACCTCTGCGGCTAAAATTGGGCTGCCGCATCATGATTAACCGCAACCTTTCGCGGACTGTGTCCAATGGCAGCGTGGGTGTTGTGGAGGCCTTTGCTGCGCCAAATCCCGACTTGTTTCCGCGCCGCCACGAGGTGCCGGTCAAGACGGTATACGGGCGCTTGCTCGAGAAGAACATGTTCCCAAAGTTGCCTATTGTCCGGCTGCTAAGCGGCGAGGTGGTGCAGGTGCCCCCGCTTTCTCTCTTGGTGGGTGGCACCCCTTCCACATTCTTCTACGCCCACGAGCTGTACTCACTGCCGCTGCAGCTGGGCTACGCCTTCACGGTGCATAAGGTGCAGGGGCTAACTCTTCAAGGGACTGTCGTGCTTGACTGCAAAAACTTTTTCGAGTGCCCGCATCTTGTATACGTGGCGTGCTCGCGTGTACGGTCACTGGAGCAGCTCATTGTGAAGAACATCCGCAGCGACATGATCATCGTGAAAAAGAGCGCACTGGAGTTTTCGTTGGGGCTCAAGGACGCCTCCATCATGGCAAGCATTGATCCCCCAGAGGGCTGCACTCGGGCGTCATGGGTGGATCGCCTCAGACCGCGTTTCATGGGCCTGGCCGAGTGAATACCGCCACTTGTTTGTTTGTTTGTTTTTGTTCTTTTGTCGTTTTGTTTACTTCGCTCCGCATGCATCTGTGGCGCGCCTTGTTCCCTCCAATCTTCTTCATTACTGCTGCTCCTACTGACCACCACCCCCACCCCGCTCTTCATTTTCACAGAAGGAGCCTGAGAAGTGTGTCGGCCTTTTCTTTTCTTTTTTTTGTTGTTGTTCTTGTTTCTGTCGTGATTAAATATATATATATATATATTATTTATTTGTTTTGGTCTTTGTGTTTCTGTGCGTGCGTGCGTGCACACGTCATTTTTCACTTGTTTTTCCTCACAGCGATGCGCCCCATTCACCATCCTCCTCCTTTGAAAAACAACAACAAAAAAAGGGGGTGAATGGCGCATGTTGATTACTGCTGCTGTTGGCGTGGTTGTTGGCGATGTTGTTGTTGTTGTTCTCTTCCTCTCCGTCATCCTCTTCGTTTCTCTTGTTTGGGTCGCTCATCTGGCAATTGGGTCATGTGTGGCATCTGGGTCACTTTGTGCCAAGTCATTCATTGCGACAAAATGTTCTGTGGCGATGCGCCGTGTCACCATCAGCACTTTCCGTGTCTCTCTTGTGTGCGGGTGGATGGGAAGAAGAGAGTGTTACCAACAGACCACATCTCACTCGAGAAGCCAACACCACATGACAAAATCCGCGGGACTTTCGCGGGCGTACGCAGTGCTTCGGCAGCTGGAGCTGCTGCGGCAGCAAGATGTACTAGACCCACTTCGCTTCGAAACTGACACGGACACGAGCAGCTGCGTTGCCATCTCTGCACGGGAAGAGCAAGGCAGGCCGCCCCATGCATCTGGCGGTACTCCTTCGCCTCTAGTCGCCGCCCCAACTGGGAAGGCGAGGTGTCACTTGGACGCTGCTACGAACAGTGTGGTATCATCATCGCCGGTCGAGGTGGAGCAGAGCCACATGCGCTGCCACGTCTCACTCACACCGCAGCCTCATAGCAGGGTGCTGAGATCAAAAGATGATGGTAGCAAAGAATCGAACTTTGTGAAATCCCGTGACTCTACGGCGACGGCGACGGCGACGGGGATGGGGATGGTGGCGTCTTCACCTGGTGGCCTAGTCGAGGGAAAGAACAAAGCACTGCAGCGCATATTGCAAGAAATGATGGTGATGAGAAAGCAAGCGGGCAAGAGGATGGGGACGGTAAGTGACGCAGGTGGGGATGATAGTCGTCACCACCATCATCATGATGGGCAACACCAGCAGTCTGGAAGTGGAACGCAGAGCTTCTCTAGCCGCAGCGTGCAACATATGCCATCGCAATTGGGCGAAGGCGACAAGAAGGAGGAAATGACGCTGGAGGACAACGTCTTCTTTGACGATCCGTCCCCCACCACTCATATCATGTGGGCCTGCAGCACGCACGATGAGGGGGGTGACAAGACGCCCGCGAAGGGAAGGCAAACGCGTCCGAGCGGCGGTGAGGCAACCAACAAGGGTGGTGTGGCAAACCATCACTCCCCCAACAAGGAGGCGTGCAGAGAGGGGCGGCGGGATGCATCTATACCACAGAAGGCAGGCCATAACTCGCAACGAAAGACGCGAGACACAATCACCTCTCCTGCGGTGAGCGAGTACGCCAAGTCGCTCCTCCGCCAGTGTAGTCAGCGTCAGGAGAGACTACGGCGTGAAATTCAGCAGCGAAAGGGGGTGCAGCGGCTAGGCTCTGGTGCCCAATCGTCAGGAGGCGTGGAGACGACGATGGGGAAGCCATCACCAACGCTACCATCATCATCATCATCATCATTGTCCTCCGCCGCCCCTCTCTCACCCATTCAGCGCATCCTCTATGATGGCTCCAGGGACAATGCGTATGATGATGATGATGATGATGATGGTTTCCATCTTGGCGGCTCACCTTCTCCCAGTCCCGGAGTTGGCTTTGACTCGGACACCAGCAACACTACCTTCAACTCCCCCGCTTGCCGTCCACTGATGCCGTTTCTTCACAGACTGACGGCGATGGGTTCAGATGAACTACAGCAGGAATTGCTCAACATGGAGGGTTGCTGTGATGGCTCCGCTTCGCGTTGTCATGATTGGTTTGCACTTACGGCCCTTATTAACTCCCATAACTCTGTCCGCCAGATTGTTGTTCCGTTGCTTCTCTCAGAGCTCTCAAAGCATTGCGGCATGAGTGAGCATGATTCGGGAGACACAAACTCGCGGATGAGCAGCATTCTGTGTGCTCTGATAGGCCTTGGGGAGCTTGCCGCGGCCGCTCTACCGATGCTACTCGAGTGTCTCAAAACACCGCATGGCCCCCCGAAGCTCATCGCACTTGCCATACGAGCCGTGGGAGGCGACAGCGGCTTGCGTACGCTCTGTCGTGTGGCACGTAGCAGTCGAGCCGATGCAGAGCTCCGTATGGCGGCTGTGTACGGCATCAGCACGCTGGCGTACCCTGTTGTGGGCCACACAACGATTCACTGCATTGGTTCGCCGGGGATTGAAAACACGATTGTCTTCTACCAACCGCCAGTTGGGGCAGGTTACATGGAGCTTAACGCAGACGGCTCCCGTCGGCGGGAGTCATCTCTGCAGCGACCACCGCCATACCGCCCCACGCACCTCATTTTAGATACGGAGACGGCTCGACAGAAGTTGCTTCGCCTCACTGTTTCGAAAGACTTTCGTCGTGCAGCGGGTAGCTATGCCACGCTTCCGCTTGTGCTGCAAGATTTTGCCACCGTTGCCCCCGAGGCGTGTCGTCAACAGGGACTGCCTGTTGACGTGCAGGAGACGCTACAGTACGAAAAGCGCCAGCTCAATGACGTGTCGTGTCTCCCACCGCGTGTGCTTCCCTTTTCGTACGATCCACACTACATTGGCTGCGAGGACGAACTGTTTGTTATCGAAGAAACACTCATGACTATTCTCCTGGATGACCGCACACCACTGTGCCTTGTGGAGCAGACGCTTGTCTCCGTCGCGTCGCTTCCCGATTTTGCGACGACGCACGTGCCAGCGCCCCTTCTGGACTACATCATTCGGTGCATCTCAAAGTTCGAGCAGCGGCGTGATGGGGAAGCAACGGAGGGAGAGGAGGCGGTCCTTGCTGCCGGTTTTGTGGCACTCGGTCGTATTGCGCGCAATGAGGGTACACCGCCAAGTGTCACCGACCGTGCCTGCGAATTGCTGCTGCACGGTCTCGCCTCGTCTGTCTGGCGGCTGCGTCACGCTGCGTGCATTGGACTCGGCGAAGTCGGTGCCGTGTCAAACATATCCGAGGCCATCGCCCGTGCACTAACCGAATGTTTGAGTGACTCCGCAATGAACCACGAGACTGTCGCGTGGGCCCTTGCACGTTTGGGCATGCGTGGCATGCGTGTGCTTCTGGACTGTATCACTGGAGGGCGAAACGGCGCGGGCGTCAGCGGCACGATGACAACCACCACCACAAGCACAAAAACCCCAAGAAAAACACGAGACACACCGATGCTGCCCGTTTCAACACGAGTGGCATGTGTGCGTGCTATTGTGAAGGTGGATTTGCTGGCCTCCTCGCTCGGCATTCGTGAGGACGCGCAGCTGATGCGTGAGGAGCTGGTGCAGCGACTCAGCGTAGCCATCAGCAGCGATAACATTGAGGAGGATGTCGTGCTTGAGTGCGCCTACGCGCTTGCTGCAATCGTCAGTGTGGAAATTGACACGGATGGCGGGAGCAGGGGCAAAAGTGTTGATGTGGCGCAGCGCAATGACGAGGCAGCGCTGTATTACCGCACCGAGACGCCAAACGAAGCCTTTAAAGTGCTGAAGACAATCGTGGAGAGTGTCATACTGCCATTTTCCGTGCAAAAGGCGCTACTCTACTCGCTGTGTGCATACGGCGGCGCCTACGGCGAGTTGTACGTCTCTCAAACCGCCATTCAAAGCCCTGTTGCAGCGTCACGTGCGGCAGCGGCCTTTGGTCTGCGTGCGTGCGGCGGTAAAGTCATTCGCACACTTGCAATGGCGCTTAACGACGACGTTCTTGAAGTGCGGCTGGAGGCATTTGACACACTAGATGCCGTCGGTGTGGACGCCGTGCTGACGATCCTGCGAACGCGTCCGCGGCGGCACAAACAACAGGTGATTGCCGCGCTTCGGGACTGTTTGCTGCGCGACCTTGGCCGCAACGCCAAGCGGCAGGCGGCGCAGGATTTGTACGCAGCTCTGGTGCCCAACCAATTATAGTAGGCAAACGGACAGACGTGTTTGCATGCATGTCCATCTGCGGTGCGGTGGGGGTGGCAGTGGTGTATCCAATTTTTTCTTTTTTCTTTTTTTTTTTCGGGAGAGTCGTGCCTCATTCCATCACTCCTCCATTTCTATTCCCCGCCCCGTTTGCATCTCACTTCACCCCTCCGCTTCGTTTCCTCCTTCCCGTGTGTTGTTCTTCGCTTTCGCCATCGCTCCCCCAATGCGAAACAAATAAACGAAACACAACAACAACCAAAAAAAAAAAAAAAAAAAGGAAGAGGAGACGACGACTGGTTGGCAATCATGGGCAAGATTCGCACAAAGACGGTGAAGCGTGCGTCGAAGCAGATTGTGGAGAAGTACTTCTCGAAGCTCAACAAGGACTTCTACCAGAACAAACGGGTGGTGCTGGATGTCACGATTGCGCGCTCCAAGAAGCTGAAGAACAAGATTGCTGGATACACCACGCATATCATGAAGCGCCTTGCACGCGGCCCGGTGCGGGGCATCTCGCTGAAGCTGCAGGAGGAGGAGCGTGAGCGCCGCATGGACTACGTGCCAGAAGTGTCGCACGTGGATCAGACCATCCAGGACGGAATTCATGTTGACAAGCAGACCATGAGGATGCTGAAGCGGATGGAGACAGGCGTTCCACGCCACATTCAATTCATCGCTCCCGCTGCTGCCGCTGCCGCCGCCGCCGCCGCTGCTGCTGCTGCCAGCAAGAAGGGCAAGTTCCATGGCCGCCCGGCCTTCCGCAAATGAGTGCATGCATGTGTGTGGGGGGCTGATGCATCAGCTCGCCTGCCCGCTCTCCTCTTTGTCTGCCGTCGTCCCTTGATCTCCATCAAGTGATTCTTTTGTTCCCTTTGGAACAATATGGCTTTTTTCTTTTCACTTTTTTCTCGGTTCTTTTACTTTGTTCTGGGGACAAAGCATCCGTTTGTTACTTGCAGTGGCTTTCGCCTCTCCGCCTGGATTTCGCATCTATGCTCGCCCTGTGCTCACATGTTGTGTCGTCTCTCTCTCTCTCCCTCTCCATCCACTCCCTTGATGCAATGCTGGTTTTAAGGAGACGACGACTGGTTGGCAATCATGGGCAAGATTCGCACAAAGACGGTGAAGCGTGCGTCGAAGCAGATTGTGGAGAAGTACTTCTCGAAGCTCAACAAGGACTTCTACCAGAACAAACGGGTGGTGCTGGATGTCACGATTGCGCGCTCCAAGAAGCTGAAGAACAAGATTGCTGGATACACCACGCATATCATGAAGCGCCTTGCACGCGGCCCGGTGCGGGGCATCTCGCTGAAGCTGCAGGAGGAGGAGCGTGAGCGCCGCATGGACTACGTGCCAGAAGTGTCGCACGTGGATCAGACCATCCAGGACGGAATTCATGTTGACAAGCAGACCATGAGGATGCTGAAGCGGATGGAGACAGGCGTTCCACGCCACATTCAATTCATCGCTCCCGCTGCTGCCGCTGCCGCCGCCGCCGCCGCTGCTGCTGCTGCCAGCAAGAAGGGCAAGTTCCATGGCCGCCCGGCCTTCCGCAAATGAGTGCATGCATGTGTGTGGGGGGCTGATGCATCAGCTCGCCTGCCCGCTCTCCTCTTTGTCTGCCGTCGTCCCTTGATCTCCATCAAGTGATTCTTTTGTTCCTTTTTGTCCCTATTTACTTTGCTTCCTTGCGTGTGTGTGTGCACGTACCACACCCAAGTGCACCACCACGAGTGTCAAAAGGCAATAACGGGGAGGATGTGTGCGCATCGATTGCCAGCGAGTCCTTCGCTTTGGAGGACGGAGTCACAACTTGTTCTTGTTTGATCCACACGTTTTTTTTTTTCTTTTGCTCTTTTTTGCTTTCTTGTCACTTGGCACGCGTAGAGGTTGAAGGCGATGAAAGATTCGGACATCATACAGCTGCGGGTGCTTCCAAGGGTGTTCCCAAAACACCCGTACGCGCGGCACACGGCGGGTCTCGGTGCCGGTGAGAGCGGTACGCCTCCCTCAGCCGCGAGCACCAGCAGCCTTCTTAACGTGAAGGTGGTGGGCCTCTATTGCTCGCGCTTTTTCAGCGGGCAGGCAGAAGAGCATGAGGGTGATGGGGAGAAGAAGGGGGAAATGCCACCCTCTGGAGTCGCTGGTAGCGAGCACTCTGAAGGTGGACCTCCGGGGAAGCGCCACATTTACGTTCGTGTTCAGTTTGATAAAGTCCTTATTGACACAATGCCGTTGGAGGTGATGCGGGAGAAGTACCCGCAGGTGCTCATAGATTACCTGCTATCAACTGCCGTCTGGACGTGACGATGATGATGATGACGTCTTCGTCTCTGTGTGTGTGTGTGTGTGTGTATGGAAGCACAGCGATGGCATTTTTTGTTTGTTTGTTTGTTTCTCACATTTGCCCAGTTATTTTTCTTTTCTGTGTTATTTATCTCTGCTCGTGTGTTCTGTTTTTCTCTTCTCAATTCTTTTCAATTATGTGATGGCGCTGCATCCCCGGTCTCTCTCTCTCTCTCTCTCTGTGTGTGTGTGTGTGTCCGTTGCAATGTGCGGATTCTCGGGCAAATGTATAGAGAGAAAGTGAAGAGGGAAACGGGGCGGTCAAAAGTATGGCGGATGAGGAGGGAAACGACGAGCCCGTCTTCAAGGCACACCGCTGGGAGACGACAACCAGCGCTTCTGCATCAGTGCCAACATCCTCTCGTTGGGGAGCCGGTACGCCACGCCAGTTGGGTGGTGACACGCCAAAAGTGATTGTGAACGCGGAGTTGTCCGCATGGCGTGGGCACTCGACGCCGACTCCCAGTGCGTACACGGTAGACACAGTCAAGACACCGTCAATGTACCCGCAGGGTGGGCAGACGCCAACATTTGGAGGGGGGGCAACGCCAACATTTGGTGGCGGTACAACACCCATGTTTGGTGGCGGAACAACTCCGACTTTTGCTGGCGGAACAACGCCCATGTTTGGCGGCGGAACAACGCCCATGTTTGGCGGTGCGACCCCAGCGGCTGGACTGGCGTTTGGTGCGACGCCGAACTACCAGTTTGAGGGCACCACACCGGTGCAGTCGCGCTTTGCAGGGGTTGAGTCACAATCGGCCATAACGGCCAATATTGAAGCACAGGCGCGCAAGTTGGAGCTGCAGTGGCGCATGAAGAATAAACGGCTGACGGAGGAACACCTCGACCTGATTCTGCCGCCAGAGTTTAAGCTTGTGGAGCCACCTGTTGATTACAATCCTCCACCGCCAGAGGAGCCCAACTTCTACGAGCTTGCTAGCAAGTCTTTGGATGTTTTTGTGGTGAATCAGAGCAACGATGCGGCGGCAGCCGTCACATATGACATACCCGAGAGTTTGGGCGATGGCATGCCGCATATGAAACCACAGGACGCGCCGGTCTTTGAGGTGCTGCTTAAATACCACAACGTTAACCCCATCCCCGATGAGGTCTTGCCTTCCTACCTACTCATGAAGAACTTGTTCAAGATTAAGAACGGCGACACAAACCAGCGGCGTGTGGCCATGCGGTTCCTGCTGGACAAGGCTCGCATTTTTGGAAGTCAGCCACTGTTTCAATTTACATTTCACGTCTGGCGCTCGGGGATTCTTGACCTGCAGGAGCAACATTACTACGTTGACTTTGTGAAGGGCGTGATTGCGCGGCTTCAGAAGGAGGTGCGGGGCTCCACGAAGGAAATTGTGCACATGATGGAGGTCTTGCTCTCTGCCCAAGAGGCGGCTGTTCGGGAGGATGGCAGGGAGGTTCTCGCGCTGCTCACACGGGTGGTGGGGTGTGAGGCGGTTTTTGAGGCCATTAAGGAGGACTTTGCGCATGCTGAAAATGGCGTCCGTCGTCATACTGCGAAGGTTGTTGCTATTGTCGGTTATGCAGTGGGCTCAGAGACGGCGCTGCAAATCATCCACGGTATGTCTCTTTCCCCCGTTGCTCTAGCAAGGCAAACATCAGCTCGTGCGATTGCGGAGTTGGCATCGATCCTTATGCACGCCATCACCGCGGAGTTGGTGGAACTCGTGCCTATTTTTGAGAAGTTGTTGCGTGACGAACCACGGGTAAAGCGGGAGGCTGCCAACGCGCTGGCTCATGTTGCGGATGCCACATTTCCGTACGGTATCGAAGAGCTGGACTCATTGGTGCACATTGTGCGGGAGGAGTGCAAACGTGGCATCGGCACCACTGCTGGGCCATTTGTTCGTGCATTTGGATCACTTGTCCCATTGATGGCGCCGTATGATGCGCAAAAATATACCTCTGACATGATGCCGACACTGGTGAATCAGTTTAATACCCCCGAAGATGAGCACCGGCGTGTGCTGCTGCAGGTGGTGCGGCAGTGTGTCTCTGCAAATGGTGTGACGGCGAACTTTATCCGTGACGTTATTTTGAAGCCCTTTTTTGATGGGTTTTGGTCCATTCGCCGAGTGGCCGCAGAACGCAAGACGGCTGCCGCTCTCGTTGATACGACGGTGGCGATTTCAAGGAAACTTGGCAGCACGGAAATTCTACAGTATCTCGTGCAGGACATGAAGGATGAGAATGAGCACTTTCAGCGTATGGTCATCGACACCGTGCGGCGTGTTGTCAAGGCAGTCGGGACAGTCGGCGTCCCTGACACGCTTGTCGCTCTACTGCTCGATGGTGCGATTGCTGCAGTGAAGCAAGACGAGACCGGTCTGAATCGTGTGGTGTTGGAGGGCCTGGCGTCGATATGCAACTCACTTGGCACGCGGCTGAAGCGGTATCTTCGACAGGTCTTCGACCTTATCAAAAGCCGCCGTGATATGCCTGGGATGATTCGTATGCAAGCGGCGGAACTCGCAGCCCGTGTTGCATCTACCGTGAAGGAAGCGGATGGTGTGCTCTTTTTGCAGGATCTTGGGCGGAGCCTCTTTGATCGCCTCGAAGACGATGAGGCTTCTGTGATGAGCGCCAATCTAAAGGCAACACGTGCGATTCTGGTGGAGCTGGGCGCGGCGAAGTACCAACCATCCGTGCGGGAATTGCTGAAGAAACTCACGTACATCATACGTAACCGGAACAGCAATGTGCAGCTGCAGACAATCTTACTTATTGAAGAAATCGCGACAAACTGCGATGATGATGTGGATGCCATCCACTTGCAAGAGCTGGCAACTAAAGGGTTATTTGATCTTCTTGACGCGGATCGCCGCGAGACGCGTCGCGCATGCACCCGAACGTTTGGCATCATTTCCCAGAAAATTCGCCCATTCGCCATTATTCTTGAGCTCGTGGACAACTTTAAGCAGGACAAGCGTAAGATTCGCATCTGCACTGCCGTGGCACTTGGGGCCATTGCCCGGGAGTGTGGGCCTTTCACCGTCATTCCATACCTTTTGAACGAGAGTAAAATTTGCGAAGGGGAGCAGGTTGCCACAATTGTGCAGCACTCGGTGCTCAAGGCAATTCGATACATTTTCGAGGCCATCGGCTCAGTGGGAAAGGAGTTTGTGTATCCACTTGTGCCGCTGCTGGTGCGTGCCCTCACCGAGGCTGAAATTCAGCATCGCCGCATGGCGGTAGAGGCGTGTCAGGCGATTGTCATGGCTGTGGCCGGGAACGATGGATTTGAAGAGGTTGTGATTCACTTTCTCAACTTCATTCACCCAAACATTGTGGAACTTCTCTCGCGTAATGAGACAAAAATCGGGGAGGAGCGGCTCAAGCTGGTCACGGCCGTCGTTGGCTTCTACGAGGCGGCACGGCTCGTGATTGGCTCTGGAAAGTTGCTGCAGTATCTCCTTCAAGGCCTGTTTCACCCTGCAAAGAAGGTGCGAGACATTTATCGGAGGACGTACAACATGATTTACGTGGCGAGTCCGGAGGCGCTTGTGCCGCACTATCCCAGAGTGGAGGACGACAGCGAGCACACGTACGTTCGTCACGAGCTGGAGGTTCTGCTGTAGTTGGAATCTGCGGTATATGTTCTCTCTGGCAAAAGCAGGGCTCTCTGGCGGCGGTGTGGCCATGTTGGTGAAATGAAGGGAGAAGAGGAAATGGCTGTTGCAAAAATAGAAACAGGGGACAAACAAACAAACACGATGAGAGGAACTTAAATGGTGCGATGGGTGTTTGTGAATAATTGTGTCGTCGATGGTGTTGCGCATGCGGACGCACATCTTCTCCCCCCCCC
>JASANX010000980.1:0-25058 GCA_030849745.1 Trypanosoma scelopori | reverse complement strand
GCACCACAACCCCCCCCCCCCCCCCCCCCCCCCCCCAAAAAAAAAAAAAAAAAAAAGGTTGTAATCCCTACCGGTGTTTTTGTTGTGCTGCATGTTCTTCTTTTGTTTTTTCTTTTGCTCATCTTCTACCGCCTGCGCATATGTGTGCCAATACAAATGCATTCGGCTCTCTGCAGGTGCGTGCAGTACACAAAAAAAAAAGCGCTTCTGGCGCGCCGTTGTTGTTGTCGTTGTTGTGGGAGGAGGAGGAGGAGGTAGAGGAGCCTCGTCTCCATGATTCTGGACGTGTCGAATGTGCGTGGGGAGCACACCTCCCTGGACGAGCTGCAGGGGCTGCAGGAGGCTCTTTCGCTTGGCGGGGGCAAGAGGTATGGCGCACTCCGCGTGCAGCGTGACGGCCTCTCCACGTTGGGCCTCACCGCGTCGCTGGCAGTGTTGTTGCAGCATGTCACGTCACTGACGGCGTCGTACAACCGGATCAATACCCTGCAGGGTGTAGAGTCCTTCCCATGCTTGCAGTTTCTCGATTTGAGCCACAATGCGCTGCGGGTGCTGGATGCCCACTCCACGTCACTCTTGCGCCGACTACGTCGACTGCAACGGTGTGACTTCTCCCACAATGAGCTCCGTCTCATCGACTTTGATGTCTCCTCCCGCCCCAGCACTGCGCGGAGTGACCCGCTGACGCACTCGGGAATTGCCCTCCACACCGCCACAACCACACCACTGAATGAGCTCGCAGTACTAAACCTTTCGCACAACCAGTTGATCGAGGTGCCGGATCTCCGCTGCATGCCCGTGTTGGTGGAGCTGAACCTCGAGTACAATCGAATAGAGTTCATCACGGACCTCGACAACCGTCTCCCTCTGCTGGCGCTATCATCGCTGTCCATAAGCCACAACATGCTGGGTACACTACAGGCAATGGTCCCCCTGACAGTCTTGGCAGAGACGCTCACAACACTGACCGTCGGGGGAAACCCTTGTCTGCAGGACGCTGCTATCACCAAAGCCGCCGCGCGGCCATGGCTACTGTGGCTTCTCCCTCGGATTGAGACAATTGACGACATATCGCTCTCTCCACAGGAGCGTCAGACGGCGGCACGACTCTTCCGGCGTCGTGGTGAGCTTAGTCATGAGGCTGTGGAAATGATGAATAGCCACCACAACGCACAATTAGAGGCGTACCTGAAAAAGTTTGCACTACCGCCGAACACTCACTCCATCACGGACGCCTTGTCTGCAGACCGGGAAGATCAGGTTGGTGCTTCTGTGAACCACAATAACGTCTGCTTGTCAGATTCCTCGCTGGGTGGCATGCGAAACTGTTTGCCAAAGACTATTAGCTTTGATCGAAGCACGACAAAGACATCATCTAGACCAGCCTCCATTGAGCTGGCCATGCAGATGATGCATAAGAAGTTGAAGCAGCTGTCGAGCATCATGGAGGTGCTGTGGAGGGAGAGCATGAAAAAACGTGTTTTGGCCACCGTTGTACTGCAGAAACATGCTCGCAGTTTTCTTACGCGCCGGCGTCTTTCGCCAGCAACACGACGCGACTGTGCACGCATCCGAAGGGGTTTACTTGTCGCTCGGCGGCGTCCGCCATCTGCCCCACAAGGGATGTCTTTAGTTTCTCATTTTGGTGCACAGGGTGCTGAGCAGTTGAATAGCAACGACGGTAACAAGGGCAATGGGGACACTGCTTCAACAATAATGATGATGAAGATGCAAATGGAACGTTTTGAAACACAATTGCGTCAGTGGTCGATAGAGATGGAGGAGTTTCGGCGCATTCAGGCTAGGAGGAAAAGCGCAGCGGCAATCACAATTCAAAGGTATTACCGTGGCCACGTCGATCGCAGGCGCTGGCGCCGCCTCAAGGAGTGCTACAACGACTTTGTTGCGTCGCTGCGACCGAATATTGTAGCACTCCAGCGTGTGAGCCGTGGATACCTGGTGCGTCTTCGGCTCGCGCACCGCCGCGTGCGGGATTGTGAGGTGCAACTACTGCGGGCAGAGGTGGGCGAGCTGCGCCGCATCGTGCTCGAGATGCAGCAGAACATGCGGCGGCAACGGCTGGAGCGGTATGCCGACCCGGAATGGGCGATGAAAGATATCATCTCGCGACACACCCTGCCGCGCGCTTCCTCTTCTGCTGCAGCTGCTGCAGCTGTCGCGTTGGCTGTCACGTCAGAGAGGATCACAACGGCGGGCGCGGGATATGGAGCCTCAAGTGAAGCAGCAGGAACAACAAGAACAAGTGCAGGGGGTGTGGATCTCAGAAAGACAGGAGTGACGGGACTATCTGCCATACCGCCATCCTCCTCCACGTCATCCATTTTGGAGATTCTCTGACCAAATCCTTCCCCCCTGCTTGCCGTTTCACTGCGGTGGCACAATGAAGCCGGATATATATATATATATATATAGAGAGAGAGAGAGAGAGAGGTGCAAGGAAAGAAGGAGCGAGAGGTGTGTAGGGGTTGATGCATTATGCCATCCGTCCTATGATTTTGTTGCCGATATCTAAGCAAATCTATAATTGCGGATGTGTGTGTGTGTGTTTGTGTGTTTGTTTGTCGTCTTGCCGACTCGTTTCAGTGCCAGTGGCCACTATCATCATTTCACACCGTGGGTGTGCGTGTGTATAGTATGCCGTTGCATCTGCGCTTCATTCTTGTGAGTATTTCCTTTTTTTTTTTTTTTGTCTGGTGCTGTTTTTGTTTTTGTCCTTTTTTTTTCCTTCTTCTTCAGTTCCTCGCCTGCATTTGTGTTGCTGCGGGCGAAGCGGCTTGGAAGCGGGAGGGACAAAACAAGCGGTGAGGAGGAGAACACGGGGGCGGGGGGCGGGGTGAGGCGTGCAGAGGAACATGGTGGCCACATTGGACCACAACTCCGTTGCGAGGATCTCCAACTTCTACGAGAGTAGTTTCAGACAGCTTAGCGACATTCAGCAGAAGCAGGTAGGTCTGCTCATTGGGTCTGCCGTTGCTGATGCAGCGGCTCGCCCACTTGACGGTTCCACAGCCGAGGAAATTTCCACCTTTGTCGCCGACCAGGCGAAGCGGTGTGGGGATGATGAAGAGCCATTGGTGTTCGCATCGTGTGTCCCCCGCTGCCAGCAGGTCAGCCCACCCCGTCACCACTCGTACACATGTCTTTTTCTGCTGCAATTGCTGCGTGCCATGGCCTCTGCGCGAGGTGAGTTTCCGGTGAATTACGTGAAGGAGCAGTGGGTGTCTATCGCCCGTGCACACCCCGAGTGTTTCGCGGACGAGCACGCCTCACTGCTGCACGTGCTTGGGGCTCTCATGCCGCTTCCCGCAATATACCCGTGGGCGGACGATGCATCGCTTCGGGCGTACGCAGCGCCGTTCGTGGAGTTCCTCACAGAGCCTCCAGCAGGCCATGCGGTGACCTCGCGCCGAGACGTGGAGGGCTACACATGCTCGACGCTCGGTGTTATTCTTCGCTGCCTGCAGAGCAACCCCGATCCGTTTCGAAATGCTGCCTTCATGGCGGTGCCGGGCACGGCGGACGTTTTCCCCAATGACCTTGCGTCTCTCTGCCCTGGAGTTGAGAGCGCGGGGCCGCACTCTCTCACTGCGGATGTCGCCAGAAAAATGGACTTTGCCGCTGAGACCGTTGTGGCTACTGCCCCCACCGCATTGCAGGGAATGCGTCCAGCAGCCCCTCGATATCCAACTCGCCCTGTTCTCCAGGATGCTCGCGTGGTGCGGGAAAGTCTCGTCGTGGCGAGAAGTGCACGCAGTTTTGCAGGTGGTATCAAAGCAGCAATTCGCCTGGGCGGCCCCATTTGCCAGCGCAGCCTCATCGTTGGTGCTGTGCTCGGTGGCCGCATGGGTGTGCGCCACATTCCAACCTCTTGGCTCAGCGCGACACACGCGTACAGTCCACTCGTCAGCATGGCGCTGGAGGTGGCGCAGTGGAGTTGGAACCCACCACGCCGCTGAGCAGCCAAAGAGAAGAGGAGACGGAACGAGATACGGTGAGAGAGGGAGATAGTGCCACCCATGCCTTCTTCCCCATCATCATCTCACCACTATTGCGCCTTGTTGTTATGATCCCCTCTCTACCCCTTCTTTTCCCCCGTCTGTGTGTGTCCCTGCCTTTTGGCGGATTGTCAACTTGCCGCAATGTCTTTCTTCTTCCTCTTGCCGCGATTCTTCCTCTGTTTCTTCACCTGCGCAAAGTTGGAAGAGGGAAGAAGTTGTGCAGGCCCAATACGGGGTCTGCGAGTCAAGGCGCAAACGCACAAACACAAACCGGGGGATCACATTCTCTCGCTCCCTTCCATCACCCACCCCCTCCCATCCCCTTTTCCTCCTCGTATATTAACTGCTCTGCAGCGCATCACCACCAGCAACACCGGCAGCTGCGGGAGGAGGAGGAAGGAAGGGGTGAAAGAAGGACGTGACAAAACCGTTACGCAGTGGGGGAAATCCAAACTGAAGGAATAAATTAAAAACACACGCGCGTGCCTGTATCTATTTATATAGAGGAAGAAGGATGGACGTGACAAAAGCACATCATGTGAGGTCGTTATCCACTGAAAATAGGCAACGGCCATACACGCCGAGTGTCCGAGCGTCCAAGGCGGCTCCTCTGCGACCGTTGAACGTTTCGGCCGGTTCGCACCGCGGCATGTCAAGCACCAGGACCTCTAGTGCAGCGACCCAGTTGAAGCGAGAGCAACGTAGTGCAGATCGCGTGCTGGAGGAAGGGCTGCAGCATTTGTGTGGGGAGTATGCAAAGGAGACGTTGGAGTCGATGCAGAGCGCCGTAACCTTGCGTCGGGGAGGCAGCGTCACAATGAAGAAGGGGAAGCCACTCTGGCAGCTCGTGCAGGCTGCTATCAGTGTCATAAATCAAGAGGGGGTCCGTCGCGTGCGCGCGGCGTTCCCTCCCGAGGAGGTGCGCTTTCTTTTTGACGGGGCGCTGCGCATGATTGAATTGCCCCCGACGAAACCAGTTGCTGGAGTTGTGGATGAGTTTGCCACGATTCCTTCGTTGCGCAAGTATCTTATTGGGGCAACACTGAACAACAAGGCGTTCTTGCAACACGCAGCTGGCGATGCTTCACATGTTATACTCCAGACGCTTTTGCGTGCCTTGAAGGTGCAGGGGGTTGCATTTTCAACCATTACACTCTACAACCTGGCTGTTGTCTTGGTGGATGCCAAGCAATTTGAGTCTGCCAGAGAGCTCATCGCCTGTTGCAATGAAATGGCTGATGTGTGCCTCAGGATGAGGATGCCGGAGTCATGCGAAATGAGGCCACTCTACAATGCATTCCGCGCCAATGTCGCCAAACATGCCATCATGTGCCACCACCTCATTGCGGCGCTTGCGGGGTGGTGTGGAATGCACGATGTAGAAGTATACCACTCCCACCTTGCACTGTGCTGCGCGAATAAATTCCTCGATGCCAACGGTGTTATTGCCATGCGTTGCGCCAGACGGCTGAAATCTGCAGTGGAGGGCAATGCCGATATGATGATGGCCGAGGACGAGCCGCCGCGGGTGCCGATGTTGACAGATGACTTATCATTCGTTTCGGACCCGCTATTCGCCACATTTATTCAGAGTACTGAGATGCTGCAGCCCACCGCCAGTCTTCTGCGCTGCCTCAAAAACACAAATCTTGCGCCTAAGAAAAGCAACTCAAAGCATGCAGGACAACTGCCGCCGATCAAAAAGAAAAGCATCCCTGCCGTCCAACGAGGGGCGCGCCCCTCGTTGGGGGGGTCACGCCGAAGTACGGGGCGGAACGCACTGCCGCTGTTGTCATCTATGGATGAGGCGATAGATACATTCAGGAAGGAACGTTCTTCAACGCCTTCTCGGAGTGAAAATATGTACTCGTTACACTCTGTTGTACGACCAACGTTGCCACCTATTATCACTTTCATGCCAAAGCCGGCGTTTCACTGTTACAGGCACCTGCGGAAAGAAATGCGAACTCTCATGGGTACATTCGGAGATTGCGTGGGCTCCTTCGCGGAAAGCGAAGCATCGCTGTTTTACGCGTCACGGGCTACCTCCGCTCATGGATACATCTCCTCTGAGGGAAGGGCGGCGTCACCGGTTCCAAAGGACTACATGCGCCTCTCCGATAAGAGGCTACGCTTGCTATCGTTGCTTGTGCCCGACGCAAACTTTGAGAAGCTTGAGTTCGCTGTGGTACTCGCGCAAAGTCACTGGCGAGGGATCATGGCTCGCCGCGATTGCCACCACCGCCGTATGCTTGTCAGTACAAGAATAATCAGGCGTGTGGCGGCGGAGTTAATCCAGCATGCATTTCGAAACCACCTCGCCACACGGGATTTTATCCGAAAAAGGAAGGAGCTTCACGCACACCGCGTTCTGGTGGGTCAAATTACACTTATTCAGCGCTTCCTGTTTGAGAAGCGTGCTGTGGAGGAATGGGGACACCATTGCATTGCAATGTACCGGATGACCATTGCTAGAATTTTAGAGGAGAAACGACGGGACGCCGCTGCCACTCGTCTGCAGTCCTTCTGGCGGATGTGCACAGTGTGGATTCGTCTTATGCATCTTGCGGACGCTTGTCTGCGCATTCAGAAGGTTTGGCGTGGGCACCAGGGGCGGCTAAGGGCGCGTGAGCAACGTGTTTACTATCGGTTGGCGCAGCAGGAGCGGGCGGCCATGCTAACAGTGCGAGTGCGACCGATTCAAATATGGTGGAGAAATGTCCTCGCAGTGCGTGCGGCCAGGGCAATTGTGTCGAGCAGACAAGAAGGCATCGAGGCACACCTGAAGATGCAAGAGGCAGCATTTAACTCTGAGTGGGATCGCATCAAGAATATGCCAAACGTGGAGTTGTGTGTGATAAAGGTCCTGTCCGTGTTTCGTGGGTTACGCTGTCGCGTCGAGTGTGCGCACCGGCGTAGGTTGCTCCTTACTCTCCGCCGCTTTCTTCAGGGCATCGTGTGGAAGAAGCGGGAGCAGCGTCGCTTGCAGCGCCTGCGCGAGGAGCGAGAGCAGACCCGAGCGCTACAGCGTCGTCGTGAAGAGGTGGCCGATGCAGCCATCCGCATCCAGTGCCTTGTGCGGCGCTGGCTAGCCGGCCGAAAACGAAGAGTATTGTGGTTGCATCTGCAAAGGCTCCATCATTGGGCTCGCGTTATTCAGTACGTGTACCGGCGTCACGTGGGTCGAAAACTTCTTCAGGAGGTGAGAATGGAGGCAAAGTTGCAGGAGGAGAAGCGAATGGTAGCGCAGCTACTGCATTACAGCGCCGCGAAGATTCAAGCAACCTGGCGGATGTACAGCGTGCGGGTGATGCAAGCAGATTACCTGAAATTCCTGCGACTGGATCGTCATATTCTCGCGGCGCGCATTCAGAGGGCATGGCTTGCGTACATGGCGCGGCGGGACGCCAAATGGTTGCGATCCCTTCACTCCGAAACAGGATGCATCACACAAACCAAGCATCTCCAGTTGGTGGCTGCCGTCCGAATTCAGGCCGCCGCACGCATGTTTCTCACTCGTTGCAGGTTGTCACGGGAGGGTATGGTGTTGCGCCCCACGCCGTCGAAGTTATACCGGTGCGCGCGAACGATACAGTGCCGCTGGCGGCGGTACGCTGCTTACGAATACGTGCAGCAGCTGCGATTCTCACGGGCTTACTACGACCAGCAGAAGGTGAATATGGAGTCCATACATACCTATGCAACAATGATTCAGTCTATAGTGCGCGCAAAGATCCTTAACGCGTCGCTTATCGCCGCTCGCCAGAAAGAAATGGAGTCTGAAGACGCCAGCCAAAGGAATAAGCGCATGAAAGCACTGAACGAGATATGTGACCTCATGATGGAAAGGAATCGGCGTCGTGCAGAGTTGCTACTGGACGCAGCGAACCGCGATGCTGAGAACGCCGCTGAGACCGATGGGCTCGCTGAAGCCACGGATGCTGAGAACGCCGCTGAGACCGATGGGCTCGCTGAAGCCACGGATGCTGAGAACGCCGCTGATGTGTTGCGAGATGCTGCATCTCAGTTGCTTAATCGATGTGGTCGCGGTGCCATGGCCCGATTTGATGCCTTCGAGATGCTGCGCAGGACCCCACGATGGAAAGCGGCTGTGGAGGTGCAGCGTATCTGGCGCGGTTTCTGCGCACGCCAGCTTATCGAGGTGTACTACGAGTTCTTCACGGATGCGGTGCCGGACGCGAACAAAGTGTTTGTGCAGCGGGTGGAGGAGGAAATAGTGGAGGTGGAGGAGGAGGAGGACTTGGAGGATGTGTGAGTGCGTGCGTAGACGACTGTGGCTGCGAAAGTGGGGAGGGGGAGGGGGAGGGTGCGGTGCTGAAATGTACAACTGTTCGCGTTTGTGTGTTTCTACTCACGTGGCGCTGCACTGATGTAAATGAAATGAAATGTGGAAAAGCGGGACAAAAAATATGCGGGTGTACAGTCGAGTTTCGATTTTATTATTATTATTATTTTTTTTTTTTTTGGGGGGGGGGGAGGGGGAGTTTGTAACAACAACAACAACAACATACATACGTGTGTGTGTGTGTGTGTGTGTGTGTGTGTCATGGACAGCAGGTGTGCGTTGCGTGTGGCTTCCCACGTTTTTCTTCTTTCCCGTGACTCTGCGGATCCGTGCTGCTGTTGTTGCTGCTGCTGCTGCCACCACTGTCATTAACCAACCGACACTCGCGCGTGGAGTAGAAGTGAAGGAAGGAAGGAAGGAAGGAAGGAAGGAAGGAAGAAAAACAACCAAACGAAGGAGCTGCAACAGCAAGTCAACAACAACAAAAAAAGGAAGAAAAAAAAAAAAAGAACCAAACCGTCAGCAACAGCAGCAGTAGGGTAGTACAAAGAGGCACAAGGGAGGGGAGGGGAATATGCAGCTGGAGCGCGATCGTTACCGCTACGACGAGGAGGACGAGGGCGAGTTTCTCCCCTTTGAAGGGCTGGAGAAGTCTTCCGCGCTGCAGCAGTGCCGCGTGTTTAATGATGTGCGACTGGACATCTCCGCCTGCCTGAGCTCCATGTCGCAGTGCCTCTATCTTATCTACACCGGGACCGCCCTCACGGAGGCGGAGGCGACGGATCTCTTCTTCATGTCGACAAAGCTCCTGCAGTCAAACCACCCCAAACTGCGTCGACTGCACTATGTGCTGATGAAGGAACTGAGTCCGCTAGTAGAGCAGTGCTTTATCGCATCCAACTCCCTCATGGTGGACATCAAGAGCAATAATGACGCTAGAAAGTGCAACGGCATCCGCACACTATTCAAGGTGATGAACAGCTCTCTCTACGCCTCGATGGATCGTGTCATTGTGGAGGCATTAACCTCGCAGAGCAGCAGCGTGGTGTGTGCCGCCCTTGTGACGGGACTGCACATTGCGCAGGTCAATCCGGACATGGTAAAGAAGTGGGGAACGCAACTGA
Organism: Trypanosoma scelopori; assembly: GCA_030849745.1. Taxonomy (NCBI): domain Eukaryota; phylum Euglenozoa; class Kinetoplastea; order Trypanosomatida; family Trypanosomatidae; genus Trypanosoma; species Trypanosoma scelopori. The sequence continues at coordinate 15,609 of JASANX010000980.1, read as the reverse complement.
CGGAGGTGATGCGCAATTCCAGCAAGGCACAATATCCCGCCATTGCACTCCTGCACAAGATGCGGAAGAATGACCGTCTCTCCGTCTCACGCCTTATTGATCAGGCGAAGAATGGCCAGATACGTTCACCCCTTGCGCTCTGCATGTTAATAAAAATGTGCACCGAAATGATGCGGGAGGACTTTGAAGCATCGCTGGACATCTACAAGTTTGTGACATCCATGATGCATAACAACAGCGATCTGGTCGTGTTTGAGGCCATCAAGTCGATATGTTCGCTTCGAAACATCACGGCGAAGGAGGTGTCGCCGGCTGTGATGGTGGTACACCTCTACCTCAACACACAAAACACGGTGCTGCGATTCTCCGCCATTCGATTACTAAATGAAGTGGCCACATTGCACCCGGCAGCCGTGCTTCCCATTAATGCAGAGATTGAAAATCTTGTGACAGACCCCAACCGCATCGTCGCCACGCTCGCCATCACAACACTGCTAAAGACGGGAACAGAGTACACGATTGAGCGGCTCATTGCGCAGCTCACAACGGCGAATTACCTGCAGGAATTAGGCGACGAGTTTAGGATTGTTATCATCGATGCAATGCGGGTGCTAAATGTCAAGTTTCCTGCGAGGTATGACGTCTTCCTCGGCTTTCTATTCAAGGTGCTTAGCGATGAGGGCAGCGGCAAGCTAAAAAAGAACGTGGTGGATGTCATGATCGAAATCGCCGTGTCTAACGTGGAGTCGAAGGAGTCTGTGCTGAAGCATCTTGCGGAGTTCATCGATGACTGCAACTATCCACAGATCGTGCGGCGTGTCCTGACATATCTTGGCGAAGAGGTGCCGCTGACGGAGAACCCGAAAAGGTTTGTGCGGTATGTGTACAACCACGCCGTGTTGGAGCAGCCTGAGATTCGCGCGGTGGCGGTGAGCACGTTAGCGAAGCTCGCCGCGCGTTTACCATCGCTTCGCCGCTCCATTGTCGCCTTGCTGAAACGCAACTGCATTGACTCCGATGATGAGGTGCGTGACCGCGCCGTGCTGTACACAAGACTGTTCCTATCCAAGGATGAGAATGCCATTCGCACCATGGTGTCTGATGTTGCCAACGCTGTCGCCATGGAGCGGCAGGCGCGAGCAGCGGCGAAGCTGTCAGCGCTGCACGCCTCTGGCGGGGGCCTAATCGGGCAGAAGGCCACCTTGACATCTGCTGCTTCTGCTGCTGCTGTGACAGCAGCAGGGATGGGGATGCCAATGGCGGCGGCTATACCAGCAGTGGATGCTGGCGCCTTGGAGAATGCGCCGAGGTTTTCGCATGCTGTGCTACAGGGCCGTGAACAGATTCGAAAAATAAGGCGGCTCCTTGATTTTGGTGAGCCCCGGGCCAGCAGTGACCCGCTGCCGCTGACGGACCCAGACAACGAGTATGTGGTGACGGTAATGAAACACACGTACGTTTCACATGTGGTGCTGCAGTTTAGGGTGAAGAACACAATGGACAAGTTAACTTTCAAGAACGTCTCGATCGAAGTGGACACGGACGAGCTCGAAGTTGAGCCGCTCTACGTGATTCCCATCGAAGCCGTCACGCCTGGCTCTACCGAGTATGGCTATGTCGTCTTGCGCTACGAGGAGGAGCAGTACCCGAGTGGGACAATAGACTGCCGCTTCAAGTTTTCCATGCAGGCTGACGGCGATGCTGTGGAGGATGTGGAGGAATATACGGTGGAGAGCTTCGAAATCAACATTAGCGACTTCATCATCCCCGTGAACCTCAATGGTGCCTTTGAGGAGCAGTGGGGGGCGCTACAACACGAGGAGACAACAGGCACCTACTCACTGAGCTCCATGCGCAACCTCACCGTTGCGGCGCGGGAGCTGGTGAAATTCTTCGGCATGCACGTCGAGGGTGGCATGCCGGAGAAGGTCACCACCACCTCCCACACGCTCCAGATGTCTGGCACCATGGTGAATCGTGCAGACTCCACCGTGTTGATCAAAGCCCGGGTCTTCATCGCGAAGGACACCACCGTGGCGCTGCAACTCACACTCCGAGGCGCGACCACGGAACTCCGTGAATATCTCTCAGCAGCGCTGCTCTCTTAGAATGCCGCAGCCACCGCCCACATATCGCACACGTATACATGCATACATGTTCTTACGCATGCAGACAAGTTGACGTTTACGCACCTCTCGGGGTTTAGGCGGCGCGGGGGGAGCTGGTTAGGGTTGGGGGATGCCGTCTTGTTGACACACGCCATCAGAACGCCGTGCAACTTCGCTTCCGTCTGCCTCTTTCTCCTCCACCCTCACGCGCAAACCCAAATTGCTGAAGGTCTGTGCACATAAGAATTTTAACCAACATTACACATATGCGGGCTCTTAATCCCCTGCTACTACTACTACAGTGACGTGTGGGCTACATGCACTTCTCTGTTTACCTTCACAATTACCACTACAAACTACTTTATGCAAATAATAAAACACGCGCGTTACCCTGCATCTCGCGCTAGGAAACAAATATTAGGGATGAGGACCGAAAGGGGAATGGGCGCAGCAGTGTACTGGTTTACTCCCCCTCTTTTCTCAAACAGAAGAAAATGTGACTTGGAGTATGACGGGGCCTGTAGTGTCTTGATATATATATATATGTGTGTGTGTGTGTGTGTGTGTGTGAAGAGACACATATATATTGTACGCCTACTTGCAGGCACCTACTGTTGCAGCTGCTGCGCATTGCAGTTCTCTTTTGTTTCTTCAACCTTCCTACACCCACTTTTCTTTTGTGTGTCTGTGTGTTTGTTTGTATGGGTCTCGCTTGTTTGTCCCTTGCATCATCTCCCTTTTGGGAAAGTGAAGGGGTGTGGGGGGTGGGGGGGGGGTGGGGAGCGACAAGAGCCGTCTACGGTAATCGTGCCCGAAAAGAAAGGAGAAAGCGGCGTAGAAAAGCAGAGATGAGTAGTCACACGCAAAGGGAGTTCGGCCGCAACGTTACAAATGCCATTGGAAGCAAATCTGTGTCCGCAAAAACGCCACCACTTCCACTCCTGCGGCAGCGGCAGCAGCGGACTCAGTCTGCGGGGGAAGCGGCTGGTGATGCATCTCGGTGGAGTTCCTACAGACGATGCGCCCCCGAAGGTGGTGATGCTTGCAATGACGATGGTCAAGGTGGCGTGTCATGCAAGCGACGGCGAACGGAGAATGTTCCGCAAGAGCGTATGCAGACGCCGGTGGAGCGGGAGGTGCTGCGGCCCCATCCGCGTCGATCTTCCGATTCTCCGAACGACAGCCCCGACAGCATCGAGCGTTGCGTTGACGAGGATGTGGTGCCGCCGCAGGATTCCTCCATTTCGTGCGGGGAGCTGCTGAGCGCTGTGGCGGATGCTGATGCGGCCATGATGACGGAGCTGCGCTGCGAGCACAGACTCGGCAGTGTGTCCCCTCCACCGCCTCCCGTGGTCCCAATGCTGTTTAGCTTCCCGGACGCACTGTAGTGCTCAGTCATCTCTCAGACAGACCGACCGACAAACAGACAGACAGAGAGAGAGAGAGAGATGCTTGATGAGCTCAATTCAATCCTTTTCTGCCTCCGCAGCGCGTTCGGACGCAGTGGTTTCCCATTGCAATAGAGGAATGCGAAGAGGGGGAGACGCGTTGGATTATTGATGGTGCGGGGCGACGAAGGCAACACGCAGATGAAGCGGGATTCTGTCTGTCTGTGTGTGTGTGTGTGTGTGGAGAAAATGAGAAGAGGTCTTTGATGGCTGCGAGTGCCTTCTGATGGAGGCGCAATTTCTTTCTGAAGGAGTGCCTTCTTCTTATTTATTTTATTATGTGTTGCCCGTGTCTTTCCTCCATCTCTTCGCTTCTGTGGGGCCGCTGCTGCTCGCTCGCTCGCTCGCCCCTCTGCAGTCTCCCTGCCCTTCCAGGTAATAATTTAAAGCACTTGTTGTGCATCTTCTTTCTTGTTTCCCCCATTGTTTTTTTTTCTTTTTGTTTTGCCTATTCATTTTTGCGTGCGTGTGTGTGTGTGCGTGTGTCCCGCTTCCATCTTCACTACATGCATGAAGCGGCGCAGACGTGGGTCGGTGGAACTCACGAGCGCTTGGCACAGCGGCGATGTTGAGGCTCGCAGCGGCGTTGCTGGCGAGGAGGAAGAAGCCGCTGCCAGTTCCAAGTCGTGGACGGGGTGCACGTTCTCCGCGACGGACGTCCAAATCCTCTGTGAAGAAGCGTACTCCATCGCCTGCCAGACGTTCCACGACCCACGAAGTAAAGGCGCCGCAGGTGCGATCGTCAACGACGGCTACCTCCAGCAGAGGCATCACCAACCCCACCACCAGTAACAGCAGCAGTAACGTCACCAGGAATAGCACTGCAGCCGTGGCAGAGGCATCGACGCACGTCATCCCCACCACGGGCGCTCCAGTGGTTGCTTCTGAGAAGAAGCCGCCGTACTGCCTCGCCACCGCCGTTTCGACGATTATTGTCCCCCCGTCGGCGAATCATCTTCTTGAAGGCATGAGGCAAATTCTCACGCCGTCTGTGCAGCGGTCAAGCGACGGAGGGGTGGGAAGCAGTAGTTCTGATGAAGGGCGGGGTCCCGTATCGCAGATGGAGGAATTCTACACCTCCAAGAAGGGCCCTCTATTTGCCACCGCAGTGATTGCGGGGACCAATGCGGTAAAGCAGGCTAGCCAGTTGATTCCGTTTTGCCACCCGATGCGCATTCAGAAGTGTTCCTTCACCTTTAGGCGGCGCGTCGTCGCAGGCCTCAGCCGCACCTCCAATCTTCCCCACCGCGTGGTGCTGCGCAAGCGAACGAGTCCACCACCGACGCCCAGCCGCGCGCGCAGTGAGTGTAGCGTCCTCTATTGCTTTTGCACCGTCGCTACGGACGACTTGAAAACAGGTGTTGAGATTGAAGCGCTAACAGGGGCGAACGTGGCTGCCCTAACACTCTATGACATGCTCAAAGGTCTCCCAGGCGCTCAGGAGGATGGCCTGGGCATCGGGGAGTCATTTGTGCTCGCGAAGCGCGGGGGAAGAAACGATTTCACAAAGTTGCTCGTGTCGGAGGCCGAGTCTCCGCCGCCAACGCAGGCAGAGACGGTGGGCCTGCTATCGCAAGGGCAAGCCGAGGAGGAAGTGGCAGTGGAGGAGGGGGATGAGAATGGTGACAACAATGACGATGACGACAAGACTAAGATGAGCGCGACAGCAGCAGTGGCGGACATTGGAGCTGCTGAAGAGCCAGCGTGGGAGCCGGCGCACATCTTGACGACGTCACCATCGCCACCGCCACCGCCGCATGAAGGTGGGATGGCTGGCCAAGAAGAGCAGCTTCATCCCGATCTGGTGAGCCGGACACCCGAAGCGTCTGACACAGTAGAGGCTGCTGACCAGACAGCGGATGGTGTTGCAGGGGATAATGACGCATGGTGGAAATCCACCGCAAGCGAGAAGAGGATGCATGAGCTGTATCCGCGCAGGAGGTACGAGGAGAAGGTGTCATCCACCACGCCCACTGCTACTAGTACTACTAGTGCTGCTGCCGCTAAAAATAATACTAGTGATGTCCGCGTCGTGCGAAAAGGGAATTTTACCGAGAGCAAGAGCAGGGGCAAGCGGAAGGTGAAGTTAAAGGTGAAGGTGATGACGGGACGCAGGGCGTCTTTGGCCGATGGCAAGAAGCGCGCTGTGGCCACGCTGCCAAAGAGACAAGTGTTGCATGAGGCCAGCGATGCCACAGGCGATGATAAGGAAAATTACGACGACGCCAACGCCGCAGCAGAAGCAGCTACAAAAAAGGTGAAGTTGACGCGTGCTGCTCGTGCTCGTGCACCTGTTGCCTTTTCTGCCGCTGTCAAAGATGAAAGGGGGGATGTCGTCGAGTACGATGAGGTGGAACAGGCACCTGTTGAGCAGCATCCGAAGAAAACAATGCAAGGAAGGGGCAAAAGAGCCGCGGTGAGGCTGCCCCGTTCTTCCTCAGACGAAAATAGCCCTGATGATGATAGTGATGATGACACTAGTGCTAATGTCGACGACCCCTATGAAGAGCGACTAGACGATGTGGGAGGGAGGAATGAGGTGGAGGAGGAGGTGCCGCCGCCGCCCACACGGCAGCCAAGGACGAAAATGAAGGAGAAGCCTCTAACCCATGCACCGTCTCGCGGCCGCCGTCAAGGGAGCAGTGGCAGTGGCAGCAGCAGCAGCAGCAGCAGCGATATGGATCTCGAAATGACCATGCCGGTTAAGCACGACTCGTGGGACAATGAGACGGAGGTTGAATACGACGACGATCAGGACGGGTATCATACGCAGGGCTACCTCGAGGAGCGGCGGGGGCAGAAGAAGAAGAAGAAGGAAGAGGCAGCAGCTAAAGACGAAAGGCGACAGCAGCAGCATAGAGGCAAAAAGGCCATTAGGTCTGGCCGCCCTCAGCGACATGCAACCCGACGGTAATGCCTGGGACATATGTGATGTGTAGCCGTAGGCGCATCGGGCAACGTCCCGAGGCATCACCTCGCCAGAGTGTTGCGCTTTATGGAGGGACATCATAGATGAGGCAGTGGGAGTAGGAGAAGATGCCAGCGCATCTGTCATTATCTCTCTTTTTTTTTTTTCTCTCTCTCTCTCTCTGCGTGTGTGTGTGTGTGTTCGTGAGGCCAACGTCTCTTCTTGCATGCTGCCCTCTCCACACTGTCCTTCCGCCTTTTGGGTGTGGGACGACAAAAGATGATGGGAAAGGAGCAGCAAGCGAACGAAGAAGAAGAAGAAGAGGCAAATACAAAGACACCCCGATCGGTAGTTTGCGCATGCGAACTGTTTGTTTCCCAGTTGCTGCCGTGATGGCACCGCAATTACATGCATACTGTCGGAGCAGCAGCAGCAGCAGCAGCAGCAGCAGATGCGGATTTACAGTTGCACTGACTTTCCCTCGTTGCCTGTTTTTCACATCCAGAGAGTCGAAAATGACGCACTGTGCCAACCACGCCAACGCAGACGGCTCGAGGGACATTGGTGATGTGGCATGGCGGGCGAAACTCACGCCGCAGCAGTTCCACGTGTTGCGCATGAAGGGAACTGATCCACGCTTTGGACAATATGACAACCACTTTGAAGTGGGGGAGTACTGCTGTGCTGCATGTGGCGCGCTGCTCTACACCTCCGCAATGAAGTTTCGCTGCACTTGCGGCTGGCCGGCCTTTTGGGACTGCCTCCCGCTGGCGGTGCGGGAGGAGCCCGACGCTGATGGAATGCGCACGGAAATTCTCTGCAACGCATGCAATAGCCACCTTGGGCACGTGTTTCGCGGCGAGGGGTTTCAAAATCCCGCACCAAACGAGCGCCACTGTGTGAACAGCACCTCCATCTGCTTCCGGCCGCAACAAGGAGCGTAATGTCAGATTGAAGATAGGCGACACGCCACATGCTTACTTTCACCTCAGCATCTTCCTGCATCTGCAGCTGCATGTGTGTGTCTATGCACTGCTCACTACAACATGCTGCATTCGCCTGTTGTGTGCCCTTCTTTTCCTTCTTTCTTGAATTAGGGTTGTGTTTCTCTTCACGTCTTTCGGCCAACCCCCCGCCCCCGCGCCCCCCACCCCCTCGAGACAATTGGAGGGTCCTGAAAACGAAAAACAAGCAAGCAAACAAACAAACAAACAAAAAAGACGGGTGGTGCGGGAGTGCGCTAAAGAAACCTGACGCGGGCGACGTGTCATTTTTCGCGGAGCGAGGGAGGCCGAAGAGGAGAATAGGACGTGTGTGTGTGTGTGGGGGGGGGGAATTATTATTATTATTTCCACGGAATGCCGCACTTGGATTGCATGATCGAGATGCTATACGCCGGCAAGCTAATCACGGAGCGGCAAGTAGCGCAGCTGTGCGACCGCTGCAAGGATCTCTTCCTTGAGGAGGGGAATGTGGAGGTTGTGTACGCCCCCGTCACGCTATGCGGCGACATCCACGGACAATTTTATGACATGCTAGAGCTTTTCCGCCACGGCGGAAGCGTGCCAGAGACTAGCTACGTGTTTATGGGCGACTATGTGGACCGTGGCTACCACAGCATCGAAACGCTGCTGCTGTTGCTGCTGCTTAAGGTCCGCTACCCGGACCGCATTACACTCCTGCGCGGCAATCATGAGTCACGGCAGATAACGCAGGTCTACGGATTCTATGACGAGTGCTATCGAAAGTATGGCAGTGCCAATGTCTGGCGACTGTGCACGGAGTTGTTTGACTATATGCCGTTATCAGCGGTTGTAGAGGGTGATGTGTTCTGCGTGCACGGTGGTCTGAGCCCGCAGATCAATACACTTGACGAGATCCGCGTCATTGACCGCAAGCAGGAGGTGCCACATGATGGCCCCATGAGCGACCTGCTCTGGTCGGACCCGGAAGACATGGATGGCTGGGGTGTCAGCCCGCGTGGCGCTGGATTTATCTTTGGTGCAGATGTCACCAAGGCATTCAATCACAAGAATGGCCTTAGTCTGATCGCACGTGCTCACCAGCTCGTGTTTGAGGGCTACAAGTCTATGTTTGACGACAACTGCTGCACCGTGTGGTCTGCACCAAACTACTGCTACCGCTGCGGCAACGTCGCATCCATCATGAGGATAGGCGAGGAGTCACGGACGGATCGCACTTTCATCACATTTGGTGCTGCCCCTATTGAAACACGTGGGCACTTGGCAAAACAACCTCCACCCGAGTATTTCCTTTAGAGACAACCGAGGGGAAGACAGACATGGGAACGTGTAGGCATGTGTCGAGCTGGGGAGGTGCGAGAACGCGTGGCAATGCCAGAACGAGGCTCTGAGTGATCCGAGGTGCACCCATTAAAAGCGAGTGTGATCCGGGGCGGCAGCAGCAGCAGCAGCAGCGGTGTTGGGTGGGAAAAAAAAAAAAAAACACATATGTGAGGGTCGTCGTACAATCTTCCCCCCGATGCAGAGAGCACTGCCGCACTATAGCAGTGCACACACACACACACATATACATATATATATATATATATATATATATATATTAAATATAACCCACGCCAATGCCAAACGTTTATTCTCCTGTCATCTTGTTTTCGTTTTCACCCTGTGCCCTCCCGTGTGTGTGTGTGTGCGTGTGTTGGACCCGTTTTTGAGATTCTTCTTCTTCTTCTTCTGCTGTGTGGGTTGGGCGTGGGAGTCTCAGGTGTCTTTCCGGTGGGTTTGGGGGTGGGGGGGAGGAGCGTTGGCGCAAAACTCCCGCGTGGGGTGTTTCTTTTTCTTTTGTGTGCGTGTGTGGGGCTGGGCAGAGTGATGGACGAAGAGCACGGCGGTCACACCATCATGCTTGTCATGATCGCAACCAACTGCGTGCTCAGCGTTTTCTTTCTGCTTGTGGCGGCGTACGCCAACCACTGCCTCCTCGCACGGGAGGACCGACGACAGGTGGAAGATGAGCACGGCGGCCGCCTCTTCCCGGGTGACCAAACAATCCGCGAGAATTGCACGGCTCTCAAGTCCCGACTTTACGACGTGGTCGCCACCACCACAAGTGCCACTTCGGCTGGTGTGCTCAACACCCCAGAGCTGTCGGCATCGAACTGGTCCTTCTCTTTTTGCAGCGATCCACCGGCCAATGCCAATGCGGATTTTCTTCCGCTCTTGGGCTCCATTCGAGAGCAGTCACCTGATGCGTCTCTGTTGCAATCGAATACGCCTGCTTCAACAGCGGGAACCATCACGGGGAACCGCAGTATTGAAACGATCCCAAGTTTATCATCACGGCGGGACTGGAGAACGAACTGGTCCATATTTCGAGACCCAAAGTCGCTCTTGTTCATGTTGGCTGTCTGCTGCTCGCTGGGACAGGCAGGCACCGCCTTGATACTAACGTTAACAAACCCCGAGCATCTCTTGTCAGGAGGGAATCGCCGCAATCAAGACTTGATTGCATCTCCGCAAGCCTTCTTGTTCCTTCTGTACTTTACCGTTCTGTGCATTCTACTGCACAAGTTGGGGGACACCGCTCGGCGGTTCTCAACCAAACTGTTTCGCATCACCGTATGTGCATCTGTCGTGAGTCTCGTTGCTCTGATGGCAGCGGCGGTGGCGCTTGTGCTTATGGGGGTGTTCCCGGTGGCGCTGGAGGTGCTATGCACAGTGTACCAGGGTATACTAGCGCTCTCGTTTCTCATCACTGCTGTGGTGCTTCCGCAGCGCATTGTTCGCTATGGCGAGTCTCTTGCACCCATCGCATCCAAGATACGTCGCGTAACGCTTACAACTGCATTCTCCCTCTTGGTGCGACTGACGATTCTACTGCCTGTTGTGCAGAACGGCTTGTCAGTAGTTGGGGTATTCGCCCCTTCCATCTTCTTTGTGTTTAGTATTATCCCCGTTGCTGCCTCCCTTCACCTCCTCCACTCTCCCAGATGACTGCAGCAAGTGGGGCAGCCCCGTTTGCGTTGACACGGTGCGTGGTATGTCAAAGAGAAAATTTTTTTTTTCTCTCTCTCTCTCTCTCACTCACTCACTCACTCATGCACACTCAAAACGAAAGCAACAAAACATTTCATGTTATACATCTCTTCATTTCTTTCATTTGCCAAATTTTTTTGTTGTTGTTGTTGTCGCGACATCGCTCAAATTCCGAAGAAAAAGGAGTGAAGAAAGGGTGTGGAGATGATGCTGCGCTTTGGACCGCGGGTGCCGCACTGCACACGTCGGCCAACACGGCGGCCTCTCCTCTTCTTCTCGCGCCGATTACAATCCGTCACTGCCGCACTACCGGAGATCGCGTGGCGGGCACCGGCATCCAACAGGGCAGTGGCACATTGGCTCTACGGCTCCGCAGCGTTAGTGGGTGGCATTGTCGTCGTTGGCGGTGCCACACGGCTCACCGAGAGTGGACTGAGCATCGTGGACTGGAAGCCTGTGACTGGGGTGCGGCTGCCTATTACGCATCAAGAGTGGGAGGAGGAGTTTTTAAAATATCAGAACTTCCCAGAGTTTAAGCAGAAGAACACAATGTCGCTGGAGGAATTTAAATTCATATTCTTCTGGGAGTGGGCTCACCGAATGATGGCTCGTAGTCTGGGTTTTGTGTACGGTGTGCCCATGATATATTTCTTGTGCAGGGGCCGATTTAGAAATCATACATCGCTCGTCGCTGCTCTTGTTGGTATTATTGGCTTGGGTGGCGCACAAGGGGCGATGGGGTGGTACATGGTGTGCAGCGGTCTCGACCCACGCCTGTTGGACGAGAGGCGCAAGGTGACGGTGTCCGCATACCGCCTGGCGGCACACTTGGTGTTGGCCTTCACAATATACGCCAGTATGATGCGCATCGGTTATGGGCTGAAGCTACCACGATTGGGTGATTTTCAGGGCAGGGTCACTATTCAGTCGTGGGCGCGATTAAGTTTTGCAGTGGTGTTCTGCACCGTCGTCTCTGGGGCATTTGTTGCAGGCCTGGATGCAGGGCTCATGTACAACGACGAGTTCCCGTGGATGGGTGGTGGTGTATTTCCTCCGTATGATCATCTGGTAACAATGGAACCATTGTGGCTCAACGCCTTTGAGAACCCCGCTGCCGCGCAAACATGGCATCGCATGATGGCTGCCGCTAGCACCACCTCCATTCTTTGCTTGAATGCAACGTGCTTCAGGCGTGGAGTGACGCTTCCAACGACCCTGCGGCGGAGTCTGATGGCTGTGAACGGAGTTCTGGGCATGCAGGTGGCGCTCGGCATGTGGACAGTTGTCTCGTGTGTAGATATCCCCATCGCCATGTGCCACCAGCTGGGTTCGCTGCTGCTGCTAACAACACTCATTCGTGTCTGCGCCGTTCTCGGTTCCCGGGGACTATTGTTAGCATGATGTTTCTTCTCATCACACAAACTGTGGCGTGGAAGGAGTCTGCGGCGAGTGAAGTCACGCACACACACACACACTTGCGACCGACAATCGAGTGGCCTAAAAAACAAAAACAAAACAAATGGGTGGGGGTGGGGGGAGAAACACGAGTCGAGGGCTCACGTCACGGAGGAGTTGCGTATCATCTCCCACCGGAAGTAAAACCTTCAAAAAAAAGTTTAAAAAATTCTGGACTTTCTGTTTCTCTCTTTATTTGTCCCCCCCCGCTTGCCTGTGCGGGGCGTAAAATAATATATGTGCGTTGATGCAGACATGACGCACAACGCCACTCACACTTGCCGCATCTTTTTTTTTTTTTTTTTTTTTGCTTCGCGGTTCTCCAGCCTCGTGGAGGGAGGGAGACGTGGGGGTGTCACATGTTCTGTCCGCACAGTGCCTGCGGTGTTGGAAGTGCTTGGCGGTGGCTTTGTTTATTATTATGCTCTTCTGTTGTTTCGCTCTGAGCGCGATTTCGTGATTGTGCAAAGGTGCTGCAGAAGATGCTCTCTTTGTTTGCCTATGCGCTCTTGCTTGCATTCCTCCGCGTTGCCATGTGTGCGAGCGTGGAGGAGGCGTCGAGTGCAGCATGTCCAGGCAGCTGCAACGAGGCCGATGAGTGGTGCTCAAAGACGTTTGCGCAGGGTGGCGAAGTCTCTTCCAGAAACTGCGACGCCTCTTCGTTTGAATGCGTGTGCAACGGAGTATCAGCGATTCGAGTGACGAATGCAGGAGACGAAAAGTGTTCCTGGAGTGCAAGTTTCGAAGACGTGGACGTGAACGGCAGCTTCTGCTTTCCCCACACGGCGCTGTGTCCAGAAAGCTGCTACCACGTCTCCGCTTGGAGTGTCAATTGCGTAGAAGACACTCTTTGCGTCCCCGGAGAAGACGGATTTAACTTCACCTGCACAACATGCAAGGGACGCACGTACTCCATCGCGGGAAACGGCGAAACATGCACGAAGCAAATATATGGTGATGTGCCCTCATGCGACCCCATCACCTCATGCAATGGGCACGGGTGCTGCCGCAAACCCGGCACGGCGGGGGATACGTGCCTTTGTTACAGGGATCCCGTGAACGGATTCTGGGCACAGCCATCCTGCCTCACCTGCGATGCGGCGTACGACCCAAACAAGGGGGGTTGCACTCGCCCACGGACTGTTATTCAGATCATCCTCTCCTCCATTGGAAGCACATGGACAATGGTGTTGCCCAACCTCACTGTGCTCTTTCTGTTTGTGGTCCTTGGACTCGTTCGCAGCGAGTGTGAGTCTGACAAGAGCTTTCAAACAACGGCTTTGCGCCAGACGGGCCTGTCAGCAGTGCAGGTGGCGCGCCGCAATCAACGCAGTCTATTTCATTCCAAATACATCCCCAAGCGGCCGGTACAGAGCAAGTGCTTCTTAAACGAGGTGGAGAACTTCAGGCGTGCATCATCCATTCACCTGCATACTGATACCTCAGTGACCTCTCACACGGAAAAGACGTAGAGAACTCTATGCAACAAAAGTCACCTCCTGCCACGCAACGTTGCCTGCATCGCAAACCACCACACAACCGACCACTAAAATTCCTTTCGTATACAATACAACCCCTTTTGCCTTGCTTACAACCAAACACTGTATTCGTGGCATGCGGGAATGCCATCAATGTACCGCCGCTAAGTGGTGCAGAAACACCATCGCGTTATTTGCTTCTCCATGTATCTCTATTAAGAACACTGCTACGTCCTCCTTCACTCGTGTCTTCTTCCGCCTGCACGCCACGCATTAGACTCTCTGCAACAACACACACACAAACAACTTCAGCCACACATTGATGCACGGGCCACACTGCACTGCGCCGTCACCGCTGCCGCTGCCGCCACCGCTGCTCGTTCTGATGCTCCTGTGCGGCGCCAGCGTGTGCCTCTCCGCCGCCGCAGCCGCAGAAAACAGCGGCAACTGGGAGCCACTCCGCATCCACGTGTCCACGAGGGACTTTGACGATCCTGCGAAATACTGCAATGCAACTGATGTGGATCGGCCGGAGTTTCAGGGAGGCACGTCGAAGTGCAATACATATGACATCGTGACGGCGGAAATGAAAGCTGCGATCCTCGGCACGTTTCTCCCCGCTGCTGTGAAGCTGCACACCGACCGCCTCCTCGTGCAGCGCCTCAGCAGCCCGTTGGTGGTGCCGCAGTTCAACGAAACAAACCCATGCAAGCATTTCACTGTGCCAAGTGACCATCACACAGCCGGAGTGAGCGACGCGGACATCGTGTTGTACGTCACCATTTTATCTGAGTATCCATTTGCTTCTGTCTGTTCCCTGGGCACAAATGGCCGTCCAATCGCCTCTGCTGTGGCACTCGTGTATTACTATCTCGGTTTACGTCACGTTGTTCGTGCCACCGCACACGAGATTGGGCACGCACTTGGATTCAACTACGGTGTGATGATGCGAAGTGGCGTGCTGTCGAACATCGCGGTTGGCGGAAGGCAGGCGACGGTGGTGAATTCCTCCAAGGCGCTGGAGAAGGCAAAGGAGCACTACAACTGCAGCACTCTTCGGGGCGTGGAGGTTCAGTCTGGGGGTAATTCCGTGGTGCACTGGGACTACTATGCTGCGAGGGACGAACTGATGAGTCCTTCATCTGAAAGTGTTGGTTTCTACACGGCGCTGACGATGGCTGCCTTCGAGGATTTGGGCTTCTTCAGGGCCCGCTGGGGGATGGAGGAGCCGATGCGCTGGGGCAGGAACGCGGGCTGCGGCTTCCCACCGGGGAATTGCACGGCGGACACATTCCAAAAGTATCCGGGCATGTTCTGCGAGACGAAGGGCAACACAAAGCAGCGCTGCACATCTGATCGCGCATTTGTTGGGAAATGTGGGGGAGACTCTGTTGAAACACAGAACAATCAATGCGTGACTCCCTCGACTCGTTGGTTGTGCGAAGATGAGCGCCCAAATGACAATCTCCTCGGCTCGTTGACTGGCCGCGGCTCGTGGTGTCTGGACGCGGATGCACTCGTGGTGCAGAGGCAGAACAGCAGCACTGAGGAGGTTGCCGGCGTGTGTGCGAAGGTGAGGTGCGACGGCGGCAAGGTGCAGGTGCAGTACCGCGGTGGCGGCAACGACACGTGGCACGACTGCGCGGAGGGCAGCACCATCACGCCGTCGTCAGCGTCATTCAAAAGTGGCAGCATCAAGTGCCCCAAGTACGCCGAGGTGTGCACCATCGCAGACGACGGCAGCAGCCTCGTGACACCGCAGCAGAAGCCTGATGGGGGCCACGTCGGCGGCAGCGGCACAGAAGTGTGGGTTTTTGGCGACGGCGTTGCGGCTGCTGCGACCCGCCTCGGCCTGCTCGCGCTTCTCCTCGCCGCTGCCGCGCTGCTGTTTGTCTGATCGGCGGCGTGCAGCGTGCGTAACGAGGGAATAATGTACTTCTTTTCTTTGGGTGTTTGGGGAGCGGTAATTGTTGTGCACGTGTGCACTCTTTTCTTTTCTTTTTTTTTTTAGGCGTGTGTGCCTTCACCCGCAGAACATTGGCACACGCCACTCCGTTGGGCTTCTCTTTTCTTGCGACTGCGACGCCTTGGCGCGCTCCCTTCTTTGTGTGTTTGTGTTGGAGGTGTGCGGGCATCTCTCTCCTTCGTTTCTTGCGAGCCGCGCGGCGGTGCGTCACTCCCGTTTCATCCTGCACT
>JASANX010000979.1:35531-69364 GCA_030849745.1 Trypanosoma scelopori | reverse complement strand
GCAAGCATGGACTCACGAGGCGTCGCATGGCACGACGCGACTTCAGGCCGGACATCGCGAGAACAAGCCAGCGCACAGCCAGCGCGAGGAAAGCATTCTGCACCTGCCAAGAATCCCGGCTCTGCAAGCACCTCGCGAGCGACACGGCGTGGGCAGTGGGGATGCGGGAAGGGTGCGCATCACGAAGAAGTTGGCGCAGCACCTCCTCTTTAAAGTGAAACGGCTCTGTCCTCAATGATTTCCCGCTCCGATGTGAACGCAACACGCCCCGCAACAGCTTTTAGACATCTGACAGGCCTCATCCCTCTTTGTTTATGGTCTGTTGGTTTGATTTTACTTTACGCCTCCGCGGGTAGCGCCGGTATTGCCCGCATCTGCGGCGGGGTGGGGGCGTCGGCTTTTGGGTTCCGCGCGCTCCATTGTTTTTCTCGGTGGCTCGGGGCGCACGTTCCCGTTTTTTTTTTTTTTCTGGTGTTGTCGTGCTGTTTTTTTCTCGTCGTGTTTTGTTGCAGCTGATGCCGTGTGTTGTGGCACATCCTTGCGTTTGCCTGTGTGGACTGCGTTTTGCCGTTTTTTGGGCGTTGTGGGTTTGGCATGTTGAATGGAAAGTTTTTCTTTACACGCCGCTGTGGTTTTCGCATTTTGGTGGCCGCGGGAGATGTTTTTTTTTTTTTTTGTCTGTTGAATGGCTGTTTATGTTTTGGCTTTTGACAAATTAAACACTTGCTTTATCGAAGGGATTTCTTGGAGATGAGTTGCGTTTGGGTGCTGCAGTGGTGTTGACTTGTATAATCTTCGTATTCGTTAGTCACAGATCCTCTCGTTTCTAATGTTGTTCCCTTGCTCTCCTTCTCCCTTTCAATACAGGTGAGCGAGCACTTTCCCTTGGCGAGAATGGCCCTAGCGTTAAAAGAGAATCGTCCAGTGAGAATGCAAGTTTGGTTTTCCCCAAACCCCGGCCCTTCTTTTTTCCTTTTCAAGAGTCTGGTGTAGGGGAAAAATAAACTGAAAGGGCAATTCTAAGTTTTTCTTATTCTTTTATGTATCAAGTGCGAATAGCTCCTTTTTTTTTTTGTTTCTTCTTCTTGGGATGTGGGGGAAAAAAAGAGGAGGAGTTTTATTTGAAATGCCTGTTTTTAACTGAGAACTTGTGGTTGCTTGTTGCAGTTTTTGTTGCTGTTTCACATGTTGGTGAAGGGAGTATACCAGAGGCTACCTGACGAGGTGCTTAGATGAATGCTTGAACGGTGTTGTTTGTCTACGTAGATCTGTGTGTTGAACCTATTTCTCATGACGAATGGTGAAACAGTCTCGGTGAATCATTCAAATCAGCTAATTTATCAGGCCCTCAAAAACACATCTTTTCATGCACCGAATGAAGGCCATTTTTTTTTGCCTTTACAAGATACGAAAGAAACAATAATGCTTCTTCCTCCTCCATGCCAACTGTGCAATACAGCCCTGTTTGAGATATCAAGAAGTTGCTGACACCATCTGCAGGTGGATGAAATAGATGTGAAGGATAGAGCGGAGAAGTAAATCAACGATGTGCTTTAAAATCTATTGACGAGTAAGTCATTTTCTTGCGCATGGTATCATGTCGCAAAACCTCAGGGATATCTTGGACACATCACGATTCTTTTAGTGTTGAGTGTTGTTTTATGTTTTTTTTTCTTCTTCTAATTGGAGGGAGAAGAGGCTTGCACGAAAGCATCCGCTGTGACTGTGGACTTGGACAACAACACCCCCAGTACTAGAACTTTTGTCTTGGCACGTCGTTTGTACATTCTTCTTATTCTTTACCCTTGGCAGAATTTCCATGCATTTTTCTCTACCACGTCTTTGAGTTTTGTCTTTGCACAGAAGGAAGAAAGAATTCGGTTCGGGGAGGGCAAAGTAGCTTCTGTTCTTGGTGTGTCCCGTTTATTTGCTTTGTGAGGATGTCTGAAATTGAAGAGACTTTTCAACGGATTAGCCAGCGGCCGAATGTCACGGGTATCATCGTTGTGGATAATGAAGGCATACCGATAAGAAGTACCATTGAGGACACGGCAACACAGAACCAATATGCACATCTCATTACGGCGCTGGCTGCTAAGGCACGTCACTGTGTGAGGGATTTGGATCCTACCAATGACTTATCCTTCTTGCGTATACGGAGCAAAAAGAATGAGATTATGGTGGCACCAGACAAAGACTTTACCCTTATTGTAATTCAACGCTTTTCTGACATGTAGTTTTTCGGACTAGATATTTGCTGCGGTTGGACAGTCAATGTAGAAAAGAGAGGAATATTTTCAGTGGGATTATGGCCTCTACGAGAACAAGGGCATGAATAACAGGGAGCTGCACCTTCTCTTCTTCTTAACTTTTTTATTTTGTATTTCTTCACCCTTTTCTTTTTTCTTTTTTTCTTTTTTCTTTTTTCTTTTTTTTTTTTCTTGTGTTTTGGGCGGTGATGAAGTGGAAGTTTTTCTTCTTCTTGCGTACGTAGCGAAGATGTTGGACGTTTTTGAGGTTGTCCGGCACGTCTTTTGGAACGATGACATGTACGATAGAGGTTTGCTGCCACTCGAAGCTACATTAATGAAATCTCAGACAACATTGGCTGATTTAGCGACAATGACGGGCTCGGAGCGCATTGCGGTGTTTGAGGAATGTGGCATCCATAGCTCTCTTCATCCCGTGTTTCTTCGTGCGCTGCAATGTTTGACTGCACTTTATGGCTCAGGGAGTATCGATGACAACTACCTGATTCATCGCCGTTTAAGTGCACATCAATGGAGTCCTTTTCTGGCGACTACACCACTTCTCGGCTGCCCCTTTGTTAACAGTAACCCTTTCAAGACAGGGGATTCTGAGGTACGCGCCCCCCGCATAAAAGGTCATTTGGCGCTGAAAATGGGAGGCACCAAGTCCAAAATCCAATACAACGGGTTATTAAATCAGGGGGCAACATGTTACCTGAATTCACTTTTGCAATCATTGTTTCATATATCAGAATTTCGCTTGACAATATATCAAATGCCAACTTTAGAAGAGGCAGAGGAAGAAAACAAGCTTGGAATCAAGAACACAAAATCTATACCGTATGCTCTTCAGAGGTTATTTTGCCTCCTCCAACGGGGAGCTGAGTCTGTTGACACCACCGAACTTACTGAGTCGTTTGGATGGAGTTCCACAGACAGTTTTGTTCAGCACGACGTTCACGAACTGACATGTGAGTTGCTGGATAACTTGGAGAATAAATTGAGCAATGTTCGGAGTCATGATAAAGGGGTTGCACCACCACAGGCGAAGGACAATGCCATTAGTCGATTGTTTGTTGGAGTTTTGGAAAACTTTGTGCGTGTGGATGAAGTGGGTTATTATGGGGCGCGGGAAGAATTATTCTATGACCTACAGCTTGTTGTCAAACACACAACCAATATTAATGCAAGCTTCGAAAGATTTTTTCAGGTTGAGGTTCTTGATGGGAAAAACATGTATTGTCTCGAACATGATGGGAAAAAATCATACCATCGTGCTGAAAGAGGTGTGCGTCTGAAACGTACCCCGCCCATTATGCTTCTGCATTTGGCACGGTTTGATTACGACATGGAGAGGGGTGAGACCAAGGTGCTGAGTCGCTGGGATTACTACAACACTTTAGATTTATCGATGTATATGCCTCATGCATCCAAAAACGATACGCACTATACTCTTTGTAGTGTGTTAGTTCACTCAGGCTCAGACACGGGGTTTGGGCATTATTTCTGTTTTACACGTTGCTCAGATGCGTGGTATAGGTTTAATGATGAAATCGTATCCCCAGCATCTTTTTACGAGGTTTTTGGAGCGAATTTCGGTGGGTACAAGTTGAATTACTGGGGATCTGAAGTGCCAAACACGACAAACGCTTATATGCTGGTTTACGTACGAACCTCGGAAATGAAGCATCTGCTACGAGTTGTAGGACCTGAAGACGTTCCCTGGCATGTGGTGCAGCAGCTGGAGCGGGAGCATCAAGAGTACGAGCGGCTCCTGAAGGAGCAGGCAGAAGATCACCTGTATGGACGAGTTCAGTTTTTTCAACCACAAGACATTGTGGAGGAGCATGAGTTTCTTTCCTCACGTCGACCACGAAGTAAACAATTTTCAGCACACCAAACTCTCCGAGTGTTGTTGAGTTCAGAGGCTCTTCCTGAATTTCAGATGTTTGTGGAGAAAACGTTTGGTATCCCGACTTCCGAGCAATTGCTATGGTACGCATCGACAAGGGGTGAAAATGATCGCGTTCGTCTACACAAGCAGGTGACCGATCGATTGACCGTATCGGATGTCATGCGTGGCGAAAAGGAATGTTGTGTTCTTGTTACGAGTCTTTCGAACACAGAGCATATCGAGGTTGATGGGGATGGCAAATTAGAGTATGACTTGTTTCATCATAGTATTTATATTCCTTTACAGTTGAAAGTGGTCTTCTTGGGATGTGTGGTCATGTCCCGTAGAAGGAGCGTCTCATCTACAGAAGCTCTGCAGTTGATGGAACCTTTTGTTCGAAACTCTATTGCGAGAATTCCAAAAGAAGTAAATCAAAAACGTAATCATCACTTGTTGGGGGCAGGCTTGAAAAGCATGGACGGGATGGAAACAATTGGCGAATGCTCTCTTCATTCACACACCAGCAAAGGTATGTCCTCACAAACGGAACCTGTTGAAAATGTGACAAAAGAGTTGTCTGTCTTGTGTGAAGATGAATACAGCAAATTTTATCGATGCCCGCAGTGCCTACAGTCTGGGGACATTCTGGTATGGCAAGAAAAGATAGCGAAGGAAGATGCATGGGAGGTCTTCTACCCTGACATTATAAGCTTCCAGCACTTCCTTCGCCATCTGATTCCTGTGGAGATTAAGCTAAATTCACCACCTGCATATCCCACTCTTATTGACACACAACTTGCTGAGGATATGACTTACGAACAACTTCAACGATATGTTGCTCGCCTTATTGATGATCCGAAAAACTATGACCGCATTCGCTTCACCATGCACAGCCCAGAGACTAAACTGCCGTATTTTATGAAAGGGAAGAAGAGGGACCGTCCGACGCTTGCAAAGTTGCTTTCACCTCCCATTCAACGTTGCGTCACTTTTTCACGATACCTTTACTACGAATATTGCAAGTATACAGTGACGGAAATCGAGGCAGCGCATTCTCTTCAGTTTAAACTATTTAACGAACGTGTGAAACCTATTAGCGAACATTGGATTTTGATGCCACGTGAAATACCCATCACAGCGAAGGAGCTATTCAGTGCATGCGTGCGTGATATTCAGCAGACGAAACTCACATTGTTTAATTCGACTCCAACGACACCTATTCTGGTGAAGGATGATAAAGAAAAAGAGAGGCAACCGAGAGATTTTCTAGAGTCCGATATACAAATTTATGCTGAACTTGTACCACATGATGCATGGCAAGTGATCCGGCTTGTGGATGTTTGGCGTGGAAGGATTTACAATGTGTTTGACAAGGATCACACACAAACTTTTGAGCGTTCCACATTTGAAGAAAGTGCAGAATATCGAATTGAGCAGATACCAAGACCAATAGAGGGTGTCCTCTTGCAAAACCAATCGCTCATCCAGGTTCATCATTTTACAATGGTTCGCCAGCGATCAAATCCTGTTGAGACACACGGGGATCCGTTCAGCATCTATGTTGGCCATGAAGAACTCTCACCTGCTCTTCTGCATCGCATCACTTTCAAATTGGGGCTCACCGCAGCAGCTGTAGTGGACTGGAAGATGGCTATAGTGAAGGAGACTTGCGTATTGGAGGTGCTGCCTAACATACCGATGGGAAAGCAACTGTCTGACGTCGGTGATGAACAAGACTATCAGCCTAACCAACAGCATCCCCTCAAGATGGCTTTCCTGGGTCTTGAGCACGCTCCGCTCTCAAAGCGCTCTGCCAAAAAAGAGGATAAAGTGGTGATTCTCAACTGACATGAGGTTTTTTCAAGCGATGCTGCGCTCTGACCCTACACATATAAAAATTCCTTGATTCTTTCTGCTTGCGCGTGTTACGTTGCTTTTCTTGCTTAAAAAATTTTTTTGTAGTGGTATTGTTTTCTTTTTTTTTCTTTTCCCTTATATATATATATATATATATATATATATACATATATATGTATATGTGTGTGTGTGTGTGTGGCACCTGCAGACATGGAAAAAGTGTGGAAATGAAATGCCAACGGTACAAAATTCTTTATTCACTGGTGTATCATCTATTTTACATGTCTTCTTTTTATATTTCTCTTCTTGAAGGAAAGGTGTAGCTGAAAGCGAATGTCCACGTCACCGCAGGCCGATAATGACGGTGCGCATCGGTATGCTCGTGTCAACGTTGACAAGCCGCGAGAGTACTGGGATTATGAATCTGCTCGAATACAGTGGAGCTCACCTGAGCGCTATGAGATAGTTGAGAAGATTGGCCGAGGGAAGTACAGTGATGTGTTTCTCGGGTGGGATACCAAGGTCGGTCGCCAGGTGGTGGTTAAGGTGCTAAAGCCTGTTAAGAAGAAAAAGATACTGCGAGAGCTCAAGGTACTGCAGAATTTGCAAGGAGGGCCCAACATTGTGGAGCTGTTCGATGTGGTACGTGACCCATGCAGCAAGACACCCTCTTTTATATTTGAATACGTACAGGCCTCCGATTTTCGAACCATTTTCCCCATATTGACTGACTACGATGTGCGCTATTATGTGTTCGAGGTTCTCAGGGCGTTGGAGTATGCGCACTCTATGGGCATTATGCACCGTGATGTAAAGCCAAACAACATCACGATAGATCATAAGCAGCGTAGGCTTGTTCTCATTGACTGGGGTCTAGCGGAGTTTTATCATCCTGCAACAACGTACAATGCTCGAGTGGCCTCCCGTTACTTCAAAGGACCAGAACTCCTAGTTGAACTCCCAATGTATGATTACCGTCTTGACATGTGGTCTCTTGGATGTATGCTAGCAGGTATCATCTTTATGAAAGAGCCCTTTTTCCATGGAAAGGACAACAACGACCAGCTGGTAAGGATTGCCAAGGTTCTAGGAACTGATGAGTTATTTGAGTACATTCAGAAATACAATTTGACGCTTTCTCCTCTTCTAGAGGCAGCTGTAGGTCGTCACAGCAAAAGGCCATGGAGCTCATTTATTACCCCAAGTAACCAACATCTATGCCCGCCGGTGGCACTGGATTTCCTAGATCATCTGCTCCAGTATGATCATGTGAAGCGTGTCCAGGCGTTAGAGGCTATGCAGCATCCTTATCTTGATCCTGTAAGGGCTGAATGCATGGCCAAGGCGACTGAGAAAAGAGAAGCTAATGTGTAGAAAAAAGTCTGAAACCTTAAGAAGGGAAAATAAAGGCAGAGCAATGAGATTGGTTGGGAAATGGCAAAACGAAGAAAAAGCGAAGGACGCCTGCTTTTTGGGTCTCTGTCTCTTCGCAAGCAAAGAATTCCCTTCGTCTATTAAACGCAAGAGAACGCTTTCCTGCGTAGAGTATAACTGACTTTTTTTTTTTTTTCTAGTGCACTGGGGAAGCAACGCGAGGCGAACGAAGCAAGGCTTTCGTTTTTACACAGGAGATTTTTTGCCCACTGTAATCCATTGCCTTTGTAGTAAATCATTCAGCTGAGTCTCGCGCCATTATATAAATTTTTTTTTTCGGTTTCTGTGTGTCTGTGCGTGTGTGTGTGTGTCAGTCTTCTTCAGAAGCGCAGACCGGTATCAATGTGCCCCAGAGGGATCAGAATTCATATCCACTTTTGTCTCATTCTCTCCCATTACACGCGTTCATTCATTCGTTCTCTCTTGTAAAAATATGGTGTAGTCACACCTCTGCACACCCACGTACAATACATACGTCTAGAGATACACAGACATACATTTATATGCACGTGCTTTCTGTTTTTTTTTTTTCCTTTTTCCTTTTTTTTTTTGCACATTGGCATCATCAATACTTGCGGAGGTGTGAAGGCAATTTTGTGAGTGGGCCAAGCTCATTCACTCTGTGCCAGTACTCCATTGGTAACCTGCCTCCTGAGGTGGTGTGGAATAGAATATATATTCTGTAACTGAAATTAGCTGATGCCTGTACTTGGGAAGGTGCGTGTTGTTAGTTGCGGCATCTGTTTTTTTGGTACCCCTCATGCTGCCTCGGTGAGGATTACGCGACCAGTGGTAATTAGTTCCCTTCTTCAGCAGAGGTCATCATTTTATAGTTCTTTGCGGCTTTTGTATGGGGGTGATGGTCGAAGTGGTCTTGCAGATGATGCAACTGTTGTTCAAGATGAAAAAGGGAACGCAGTGACGCGTGTGAAGTGTCTCCCGCTTACATTGATAGAGGAGGTTCCCCTTCCCCAGCGTGTGTTGACGGACCTGGAGCTGGTAATGATGGCATGGTGCGAAGAGCATGCACGGCAGTACGCCATCATCATGATGGCAATCCGGGTGGCTATTTTCCTGTTATTGCTTATCATTCTGTATGTGTTTTACCGTACTCAGCTTTCTAGCGAGCGAATGCTACGCGGTGTAGCGCATATGCCGCCGGACCTACGTATCGGTAGCGTGGTCTACTTTGATGTGACGGAGAATGGGATGGATATTGGCCGGGTGGTAATTGGGCTCCTCAACGAGAACTGTCCGCTCTATTGTGAGTACTTCCACCGACGTTGTACGTGCAGCGGTGGAAATGGTGAATCTTTTCGAGGCATGCATCTAAGCGCCATTGTCCCGCGGCATTGCCTGATATTTGGCGATGGGAGGGAAATGGCGCACGATGTCCCAGGCTTCAACCCGAACTATTTGCCCACAGAGAGTCTCGGCACAGGGTCGTGGAGAGGAGCGCTTTCCTCCATTGCATACGGGCCCAACAAGGAGAGTCCTAATTTTGCTATTCATATTTCGGCCGGCGACTACGCCCCACAGATCTTTGCCCTCGTTATTGGTGGATTTGATGTGATTGAGCGAATCAATGCAGCTGGTTCAAAGCATGGTAACGCCTCCAAGAAGGAGTTTGTTATACAAGAATGTGGTGAGTTGTGCACGCTGGCAAAATCACATATTGCGCCCATGCCATGGAAGCTGTACCAAAGTGTTTCTCGTGGCTATGATGAGGAAAAGTTTGGCGAGAGGTTGCCGCGTGAATTCCTTGAAAGATCAGACGAGCACTCTGCCGCTAGGGCATTGACGAAAACAGTGGTTGCGGTGGAGGAGGAGGAGGAGAAGAAAGCGAAGCCGTGGTGGTGGTTATTAGGGTAAGCTTCTGCTGTCTTCACCACCACCACCACCACCACTTTTATGTTGTGTTTTATGTCGTGTTGCTGGAAACAGGATGCCGTCATTCACCAGAATGGAAGGCAAGAGGGGTTGAGCAGATTGAAGGGTGGAAACGGGGTGTTTGTGTTTGTGTGTGATGTTTGTGAGAGACAAACAAAAATCCCCACCATATAAAAAAAAATGTCGAGTTTTCCCACGACTCTTAATTATCATAATCATCATTTTTCAACTCCTGGTATATATATATATATATATATATATATATATATACTCTCTCTTTCCCTTCCTCTTCCCATTATCATTATATTCTGTGTGCTCTTTTCATTGTGGTACGAGATATCGAAAGCGGGGTCAATTGTGTGCCATCGCTTTCATGATAAAAGTTTCTGGTGTTCACATTGTTATTATGTATTGAATGTAAATCTAGGGAAGAAAAAGGGGGGGGGGGGGAGAGGAAAAAAAAAAGGAGGAATACGATTATAATGCTTCATTTTGAAGGCAGCAGCCTATTCCGACATCATATTGTATGCAGTCTTCTCACCAACAAGCCTGTTCGTATTTCGGGTATTCATGACGAGGATGAGCCACAGGGAATTCAGGTTGCAGAGGCTAACTTCCTCAAATTCATTGATCGTGTGACTAGCGGCTCCAAGTTCGAGTGTGTTGACAATAATACCACGCTTACGTTTTACCCTGGTATGATTCTCGGTGGAACATTTTCGCACGAGGTCCCCACCTGCCGCTGCGTGACCTACATTGCTGAGGTCGCTCTGCTGCTTCTTCCCTTTGCGAAGCTAGACACAAGGCTGACATTGGTGGGATCAACTCAAAATGAACTAGATCTTTCTGTCGACACCCTCCGAACTGTAACCACACGCTGGTTGCATCTCTTTGGTATAGAGTGCAGTGTACGAATTATCCGGCGTGGCGTACATCCAGGTGGTGGTGGTGCTATTGATTTGCAGTGCAAGGCGCTAAGAAAGTTGACATCAGCCAATGCAACAACTCAAGGGCGGGTTCGTCGGGTTCGTGGGATATCCTTTGGGTGTCGTGTGGCGGCGGATCTTTCTCAGAGAGCCGCCACCGCAGCTAAGGGTGTACTTCTGAATCTTCTCCCTGATGTCTATGTGGTGACAGACTTGGATAACTCAAAGAGGCAGCGTGAGGAACCGTCAAGTGGTTATGGTGTTCTTCTAGTGGCTGAAACTACTAGCAAGGATTGCGTCATTTCGCAGGAGGCTACTGCCGTCCCACATGAATCTCCGGAAATTGTTGGGAAACGTGCTGCTGAGCTTTTGCTCGATCAGATATTCACTGGTGGGTGTGTGGACGCACATCATCAGGTAATCGTCTTGCTTCTTATGGCTCTTAGCCCAGATGAGGTGTCAACCGTGCGATTTGGTCAACTGACTCCAGGCTTGGTGTCTGCAGTGATGCTGCTGGAAGCGTATTTTGGAGTTTTGTGTGCAACGAAAGAGGAGTCATCATCAATGGATAAGGGTCTGCTGCCCACAACTCTGATTACTTGTGTCGGAAGCAATACTCTCAACGTATGGAAGAAAAGTGGATAGATCTGTGGGAGGTATGTGTGTGCATGCATACATGCAGAACAAACAAATAATCAGGTCAAGTGTTGCGGTGTAATAAGCGGTTAAAGTAATGCAGGAATTTCCCGTCCACCATCATCACCCTATGATGCCAGTATTTGTTTTGCAGGCCAGATGCTGCTGCCGAGGAGGAGGAGGATGAGGGGAGATTGCTTGCCATCAATAATGTTTCTTTGTTTTGTTATTATTTTCTTCTCCATTGTCGTTGTTCTTGTCGCTGTTGCTGCAGCTGCTGTCAGTGCCTCCTCCGTTTTTCTTTTTTCTTTTTCTTTTTCCTTTTTCCTTTTTCCTTCTTTTTTTTTTTTTTGCCGTATACACGTTGATGTGAGTATTTTTGTTGTTTGGTGAGCGGAGGAGAATGTGAGATGGATTTGTGTTTGTCTCGAAAGGGTCTTGAAAAAATTGACGCATCTACACTGTTGTTTGATGTCAACGAACAACCTCGCAAGGGAAACAATGCCGCATTGCAAGAGCGCTATATTGCCATACGAACTTTAGACTTGTCGAACAATAGCATTACAAGCTTTACGGGTGGACAGGTGTTGTGGTGTCTGACAACATTGGACCTCACCGGCAATTCGCTTGAGACACTCGATGCCACCAGTCTTCCCGGCGGACTGACACACCTGAAGTTAGCGCGCAACAAGTTGCAGAATCTAAATGGTTTGGCAGTTGCTGTTCCTAAACTACAGGAGTTGGATGCCAGCTTTAATCGCATCACTAGCTCAGGTATCGGCGACCTCCCCAAAAGATTAGGCACACTGCTTCTTCAGGATAATTTGATCGACACTGTAGGGCCATTCCTCGCACTCTCACAGCTTAATAACCTTGATTTAAGTTCCAATCAGCTGAGGAACGTGAGGGAGTTGCGCAGATTGGGGGAATTACGGGCTCTGCGACACCTCGAACTACGGGGAAACCCAGTAATGGAGGAACCCGAGGCAGTAGCACTGCTCCTCGAAGCGGCACCGAAGCTTATTCGCCTGGATCGGATGCCACTGTCACAGTCAGCAGAAAACCAGATGTCCAAGGTGTATCGTTCCAGAAGTTTGAAGCGAAGATGGAATGGGAGTGGATCCGTTCCCAAGACAAGAGGTGAATCTTCTTCTCTCTCTGGCACGCGACGCAATGCCGGCAAGTCTAGGAGTGAACCCGACATGGAGACACGACTGCTGGAGGCGAGAGTAAGGGAACTCTCACGGCTTGTGAGTGCTGCGGAAAAGACAGAGCAGCAGCTCCGCTACCAGAGGAAAATTTTGCAAGAGCAGATATCATCCTGTGCAGGTATTATAGACTCTCAAGCCACAGAATTAGAACGGCTGGAGGGTGAGTTAAATGAGTTAAGGAGTGAGGAACTGGTTCTGAGGGAGCCTGCCGCTGATATTGAGCAAACGTTTGAGCAGACTCATGCATCACTCGTAGCGTATAGATTAAATCAATCTTCCAAGCGTCTCTGAGGAAGAGGTGAGATAGAAAGAGTAGGGCGTCATGTCTCACGATGACGATGACGATGACGATGACTATCTCTTCTCTTGTGTTTTCTTTTACTTTTCCCATTTTTGCTCATTCGCCTCTTGACGATGTGAAGGTAGTGGGAGGGGAACCTCTTCGTGTGCACATGGTTGGCTTTTGTCAAGTTCCATCTTTTCTCTCTCTCTTCTTTTTTTTTTTTTCTGTTGGCTCCAATTTGTGTTCCCCTGTTGGCGGTACACCATTAGGAACGCCCCATATAGGAACCGCTGTTCACTACCGAGCTGAGTACTAGGGGTGACAGTAAATTAAATAGTGAGTAATATCGTGACAAGGAAACCACTTCAGGTTGTACCGATAGATATATGTGGAGCTGCAATATTGTTGAGTCGATGGGAGGGACAAGCCGCTTCATTACTTCCTTGACCATCTTCATTCATTTTATCCATCCACTATTTTGTATCACCAACTACTGTGCATGGATGCGCTATCAGGAATCTGTGCTCGGGAGGCCCATGTTAGATGCTTACCTTGCCATGAGCATCGTGGCAGCCATTTCCTATCTGCTTGTAGCATCTGTCTTCTACATGTGGGCGTGGCGTTTTCCCGAACCAGAGGAAGTCTCTAAGAGGCGCCGTATATATGGCGTTGTGGTGAATCTCCTCTTCTCTGATATACCCTTGTTTGTGATTGAAGTAAAAATCTGCTGGGAGGTGCAGTTTGCGAGCGGAATACAAGGGGCAACATTCATTATCACTTGTATCTCTATCTGTTATTCTGCCATCCGTGTGTGGACGTTTGTCATGATTAAACTCATCAAGGTGCGTGCTCCAGTTGTTGGCGCGCATCCACATTTTGCGGGGTCCGTGACGTACCCCAGCGCCACCCACCACCCAGGATCACAAAGCTTCACGCACTACGGCAACAATATACCGTCTGATGGATTCCCGCCTAATGGTATTGGAAACGATTACCAGAATGCGAATCGCGGCTTTTTTCCAGAGCGTCACACACCTGCTGACAAGTACCGATGTGATGTTCAGTACGCTGACGGTCGCTATGGTGATGAACAGTACAGCACACCGGGTCGTCGCTCTTGGCTGCATTAGCTAGAAGCATGGGATTATTAGAGCCCTACTGGGAGGTGGGGTGGGGGGCAGAAATGAATGCCCCTTGCAACTATCGTGATCTAATGGAGCTTTCGCAGTCCTCCACCATACGCGACTTGGGTCAGCAAATATGTGTACCGTTGCTATCTCTCTCTCTCTCTCACACACACACTCTCTGTCCTTCTGTCTTTGTGTACGTGTGTACGCGTGTATATATGTGTATGTGTGCATGAGTTGCCACTGCGATTTATGACATCTATCTCCCTCTCTTTATTATTTATGGTTCTTCTTCTTCTTCGCATATTTGCCTCTCTCGCCTCTCAACAGGGTTTCTGGGTTGATTATGGTCAGCATCAAGTGTGGAAGCCGCCGCAAGGCCCGTCGCGCGCACTTTCAGGCGCCAAGCCACGTGCGCCGCATCCTCATGAGCGCGCCGCTCTCGAAGGAGCTTCGAGCAAAGTACAACGTACGTGCGATGCCCGTGCGCAAGGACGACGAGATACGTGTGAAGCGCGGTGCGTTTAAGGGCCGTGAGGGCAAGGTGACGGCGTGCTACCGCCTCAAGTGGGTGATTCACGTTGATAAGGTGAACCGCGAGAAGGCGAATGGTACCACCGTGCCTGTCGGCGTGCACCCGTCGAACGTGGAGATCACAAAACTGAAGTTGAACCACAACCGCAAGGCCATCCTTGAACGCAAGGACCGCAGCACGAAGACTGACAAGGGGAAGGGCAAGGTGACCGCTGCTGAGAAGGCCATGCAGCAGATGGACTAGGGGTGAGGAACGGAATGAAAACGAGTGGAAGTCCCAATTCCGCCACGACCATCTCACCAAGAAGCTCTTTTCGAATACTTTGTTTTTGCACTTCTTTTTCGTTTTGAAATTCTCTCTCCCGACCCCTTTTTTTTTTTCTGGAGAGGGGAGGGTTTCTCTACCTGGTCTCCTGGGCGGTACTTTGGGTTCACTCTACTCTCCATCTGTGCTTCCAGCAACCACTGCTTCTATTCTCAAGTGTTTTTGCACTCTTTTCCCCCCCTTTTTTTTCTTTCTCTTTTCTCTCGCATTTATTTTTTCAAATTATTGTTGTTGTTGGGGTTTCTTCTGCTGGATAAGGATGGGTGCATGTTTCCACGGCACACTATATCTGTGGGACGGTAGAGGTGGGAGGGAGACAGCTGAAGTGTCTCTCATAGAGTTTCTTTAGTAGGCCTTTACTTGTTTCTTTTGGTTTTTTTTTGTGTGTGTGTGTCTTGTCTTCGAAAAGTGAGAATAGACAAATCCCTGAAAGAAAAAAAAAATGATAACGCGTCTGGATGCAGCAAGCGCACGGAAGCTGAGTGCGGGACAGGTCATAACAGATCTTTCTAGCGTTTTGAAGGAACTTGTGGAGAACAGCTTGGATGCCTTGGCGTCCACCATCACGGTGCGCATTGAGAATTATGGTCTCGACAAGATCGTCGTGGATGACGATGGAACTGGAATCGAGCTTGGTGGCCTGCCATTAAGCGCTAATGGAACCCTTAGGGATGATTTCTCCGTGCCGCTTCTTGTGTATCGAACCACAACGAAGCACCAGCCGAGTGTTGAAAGCGCGTCTGTGGCACAAATCCGAGACTCGCTTGGGTTTCGGGGCGAGGCGCTGCACTCTCTTGCTAACCTCAGCGTGGTGACTATACACACAATGACTGTAGATATTCAGCCTGCAACGCTGAGCATCACATACGACAGCAAGTCTCATCGCTCGAGTGTGAGGGTCACGCAGGAGCGAAAGAACCATGGGACCACAGTTGTTGTAGAGAATCTATTTGCTGCTCTTCCTGTACGGCACGGGGAATTTAACAAGAACAAGAAGAAACAGCTTTTGGCTGCCACATCGCTCATGAAACAATATGCCCTCTCCCATCCCCAGGTGCGCTTGCTGATTTCACACTACATGAGTCCACATAACGCTCCAGCAACATTGGTGTCGTTGTCTGGCACGAATGATGCTCATCGCGCCTTGGCAGAAGCCTACGGAGGACGCTATCTCGCTGAGATGACACAAATAGAGTGGGTTTTTTCGTTTGGCACCGTTGTCGGCTTTGTATCCAAAGTGAACAGTGGACGGTTTTCGCCTGATATGCAGGTTTTGGCTTTGGACGGGAGGCTTGTCGACCTCCCAGTGATATCCAAGGCAATTAGCGATGCATATGCGGAGTGCCAACCGAGCGCGGCGCAACGTGTGTGTCCAATCTTCTTTCTTCATATTTCCAGCCTTGATAATATTCCGTACGATGTGAATTTGGCGCCAAATAAACGCAAGGTACTCTTTGCAAGTGATGATAAGTACGCGGAGGAGGTGCGCCTGCAGGCGCTGATGTCGTTTCGAGCATCATCTGATGGTGTCAACCTCGACAGGCATGTACGTATTGAACAAACTCAGCAGGCCGACCAGAAGGCAAAACAGCTGATGAAGCTTACGCGCACACCCGTTTCTGCCACTTCCATCTCACTGTTTACATACCGGCCCGTGGAAGCACAGCCGATACCTCTGTCTTTGGACAAGGGTGGTCCCCCAAAGATGGCAGAACTATCGAAGATGAGTTCCTCCCTCTATGGCAGCCACATAGAGAATAGTGTGATTATGGAAGGCGAAAGTTGTGCGGCATCAACAAGTACCAGCCTTTTGTCGTCGCGGTGCCCTTCCACGACCAGAACTTCGACCTCAGGGGATGATAATGCGCTGCGCCCAGTGCGTGCACAAAAGTGTGGACGTCTGGAGGACATGCAGGACTTCGTTAGCAAGGCGAAGACGAAGACAGAAAAGGAAGAGGATAAGGACGATGGGGACGATTCTGATGGGGTATCGCCAGAGTTTCTCACGGATGAGACTAATCAAGAGCGATCTCCCGGGTTTTGCACGTGTATGCGGTTCCCTGCGCTCTCGGAGTTAGCATTGCAACCCCTGGTACATGCCACTGAAGAACTGGCGCCAGAGGGTTCTTCTTCCTTTTCAGAAGCCCAAGGGAAGAAGAAGAAGCAGCAGCAACAGCAGAGATTTGCCCGTCTCACGGAGCAGACGGGGGAGGAGTTGTCAATGTACCTTGATAAGGGTTCCTTCAGGAAGATGATTGTGCATGGACAATTTAATCACGGTTTCATTCTGGCTTCTATTGGTGTCAATCTTTTTGTGATTGATCAGCATGCTGCTGATGAGAAGTTCAACTACGAATCTCTGATTAGCCGATACACAGCAAGACCACAGCCACTCCTAAGTCCTCAGCCTGTGCCGATGGACCCGCAGGATGTGGATCTGGCAGTACAGCACAGTGAAGAATTACGGCAACACGGTTTCATTGTGCGAGGCGGTGAGGAAGCCAACAAGTTGCTAGTGTCCTCAGTGCCTATGCTGCAGTACGAAGTGGTGTGTCCGCATGACGTTATGGAGTTGGTGCAGCAACTGGCACTCTATGGTAGAATAATCAAACCGATACGTAGTGTGTGGCACTCCATGGCCACAAAGGCGTGTCGTTCGAGCATCATGATTGGAACGGTGCTGACCGAGAAGACGATGCGATCTGTTGTGAACCGCTTAAGTGATCTCGACCAACCGTGGAATTGCCCTCATGGGCGACCAACTTTGCGGCACGTTGCCAGCATATCCTCCTTGATGGCCGCGGGAAGAATGCATTCACCGGGGGAGGGATGAGTCATATTAATCGCTATTACTACCAAGTAGGTGATGCCGAGGCCAAGAGCCTCTTTCATCCTTGCTTGTCTTTTTTTTTTTCCCCCTTTCGTTTCGTTCTTTTCGTTTGGGTTTGGCCACCACAGAGCTGCGCCTTTATCCCTTTTTTTTTTTTTTCGCCACCCTCTTTCCTCTCTTGCTTGCTTACTGAAATGGTGTGGGCTTCTTATCCCATCTTCCCTACTGTGGCTCGTATGGATTGAAAAGGTAGTGGTTGTTCTGGTTCTGGTGGGGTGGTAGTGTTGCTGCTGCTGCTGCCGTTACCGGTTACCGTACCTCCAACTATTCGAGGTCCCTGTAGCGCAATGGACGTGCAGGGGCATTCAAGAGTGGTCTTAGGAGGTGGGACTGCTACTAGTAGTGTGTGCTCTGACCTCCGGGAGCTCAACGAGATGAAGGTGGCTAACATTCTTTCCTACCTAGACGAGGCTGTTGCAACACGGCCACAATGTGCTGCGTTTTCTTCTGCACCTGCTATTGTGGTTGCATCACACGATGACATGCGTCCTGGCTCGCAAACCTCGGACGGGGGAATTCCGTTGACTTCTTCAACCTCACAGCACTACAGCCTGCCTTCTGGCAGGCCACCCCCTGCCCCTATGCCGCCGCCGCTGCTGCCGTCTAGTGGGTCCGCCTCCTGCCTTACGTCGTACGTAATTGGGGGTTCTCTCGAGCCTCACCTCGGTATTTACCATGGTATCAAGGCAAAAATTGAGGCATTGCGTTTCAGCAATGATGAACTTCGGGCAGAGAATGAGGAGCTAAAGGCGCGACTGGGTACTGCACGACAACGGGAAACGGAGCGTGTGGAGAAGTTGCAGACTATCGCGCGTGATGAGTTGGAGTCACTCCGGAAGGAGTTTCAGGAGTCTCGGAGGAACCACAACCGTGCAATGCAAGAGCTGCATCAGGAGAAGGTGCAGCTCACCAAGGCGGTGGAGTCGCTCACCACTCAGCTGCGACAGGAGATGTCACGGCGGGAGGAGGAGCTAGCGAAACTAGAGTCCGCTAATGCAACCGCCATTGCGCAGCTGAAGACCAAGTGGCAGGCTCAAGAAAAAGCCACTCGTGAAAAATGGAAGGTTGCGGAGGCGAAGCGCATCAAGGAAAGCACACTGCAATCGCTTGAACCAGACATTGTCTTGCTTCTGAACCGACACAAGGCGGAGAAGGCTCGAATGCGAGAAGAGTTTGAGAACGAGCTCCGTCATAGGGACGAAGTGATTGCAGCAAAGGAGGCGACGCTGGATGAGGCGCGGGCAAGACTGGCACGCGATGCCGAGGCGGCAATGGCGCACGAGCAGCAGGAGTTCCGAGAACGCCTCAAGGAGGAGACGGCACGCGTACACCGCCAGCAGGAGGAGGAACGACGCTTGATGAAGCAAAAGCATGACGACATGGAGGCCTTCGCGGAGGAGCAGAAGAATACCATGCAGCGAGAGATTTCACGGTTGCAGAAGGAGATATTTGCGCTAAAGGAAGCATCTGCGACGGAGAAGGCAACGTTTCACGACGCAGTGGCGCGGGAGGTAGCCAGCATCACGGCTAACTCTGACCAAATCATCTCAGATTTGAAGGAAAAATTCCTCTGGGAATTTCGCTCCAGGGAGAAGGAGGCACAGGCCCAGAATGCACAGTATTTGGCTGTCAAGGAGGAGGAGCTTCGACGCAGGTTTGAGGCTGAACGGGACGCGGCGGTTGCGGAGGCGACACAACAGATGAAGCGGGAACGCTTAAAGGCACTCACTGAGTCGGAAAACAACGACAGCTTGATTCGCGACCGATACAACCAGATGAGCCGTGAAAATGAGCGGTTGCGTGTGGAGGCGGAGCTGCTGCAAGAGCAACTAAACACTGCCCGCGGCACAATTGTTCGGAAAGAAGAGGAGATGGCGCGACTACGTGAAGCCGCGGAGCATGTCGATCAGCGGATTAGGGCTGTCCAGGACAAGGTTCGTGGGGAGTGTGAAACAAGCTTGCATCTCCTCGACACTGAGTGGCAACGAAAGCTGAGACAGTTTGAGATTAAACATGTGGATGAGATTAGTGCGATGCAGCACGAATTGGAGAAGGCAACCATAGAGCTACAGGGCGCGAAGAACGCAGCCGCCTTGGAGCAGAGAAGCATAGAGCAGAAACACAACGCCGAGCTGACAAGCATCAATGAGAGGGTGCTGGTGGCGCTCGCCACGAGGGACAACACCCTGAAGGCGCAGACGGAACAGATAAGCCTTCTTCAGGAGGCTCTTCG
The DNA here is from genome assembly GCA_030849745.1 of Trypanosoma scelopori. NCBI lineage: Eukaryota > Euglenozoa > Kinetoplastea > Trypanosomatida > Trypanosomatidae > Trypanosoma > Trypanosoma scelopori. Next base: position 49,875 of record JASANX010000979.1, on the reverse strand, counting down.
GCAGCGGGACGAACACATCGCCAGACATCGTGAGCTTCTGTGAATAGTTGCGGCACTGGATGACTACAGTTTTTTTTTTTGTTTTGTTTTCTCTTCCGTGTCACATTTTGTACTCTTCTATTCTGTTCGTGTTCTCAGTGCTCATCCAGTTCCATTCTCGCGCCTTCCCTGATGACACAATCCGTTGACTCGAGGCCATAAAGGGATGGGTGTGGGGGCGTCTGTATGTACGTGTGTCCATGTATATTTCACTTCAAAAAGTTTTTAGTTTTTTTTTTTCCAGCAAACTGGAAAAGAAAAACAAAAACAGGGCTTTCTTTCTTTCTTTCTTTTTTTGGTCTCCTTGCGGCTGGTGTTTTTCCTTGCTTTTTTCTTCCTTCACAATCGGATTGAAACAAACAAATAACAACTAATGAAAATGAAGTGAGCATACACATTTTATACACACACACACACACACACACACACACACACACACGGTGGTGGTGAATGCAACCGCAAAGTTGCTCATCTTTCTACATGCGGATGCGTCAGGCGTATGCGCCAGCTGGTGCTGTACATCAACACCAGCAGCAGCCACAAACCCATGCACCGATGTATGCATCGCCCCAACAAAACCTTGGTGGCAACTCGGTCGGGGGTTTTAGGTTGCCACAGGACATGGTGACGCGGTCGCCATCCCATAGAGCTTCACAGTTTGGTGGGCAGCAGGGGATACATGCTATATCCGAAATTCAGCAAAGACTAGAGGCCATTCAGGGCCGAAGCAGCAGCTCGCAACGGCAGCAGCAGAAGGTTCCCAAGTCCGTGATCGAGTCCAGCTCCATGGTGGAGCGTGCTGCGTCTCCATTCTCTCCCGTCATATCCTCTTCATCGACCTGCTCCTCCAATCAAACCGGGATTCACGGTGGTGGTAGCCACACTACACAGAAGGCTGTGCCTACTGCAGCTGGAGAGAACAATGCAGGGATGGATGATGATGATGATGATGATGACAATGACATGCTGACACCAAATGAGATGAATTTCCTGCGTGTGGTGGAGTTTGCTGTCCCCTTTGCCGTTCACGCGCAAGTAGAGCCAGGAGAAGCCCTTGTTGAGGTGTGCGAGGAGGCGACAGTGAAACTTTTCCCTCACCACCTAGTCCTTATTCGCCCAGACGGTGTCGCGGCTGTTGAACTGGTCATTGAGGAGCTATGTGAGCTGAATGAAGACGAGGTACACAGTGCGCTTGACTGTGTACTTCGGAAGAAGGGCTCAACACATAGACAACTTATTCGAATCCTGTGCTCCAGTGGGATTGCTCGCGGCGCTCTGTTCAAGCTGTTGTCCGCGAGGCGGACGCAGGTGGAAAACCTCAGGCAGGGATTGCAAAAGAAAGGGGCATGACTACTTTGCGTGTTAATGGAAGGAGGAGGGGAGGCAAGGGATAGCTGATGTAGCACGATACTCCAAACTATCGTTTTTTCGTTCTATTTTTTTAAAAAAATTCTTTGCACCCCTGCCATTCCCATTTTTGTTCTGTAACCCTCCTGAGACTCTCTAGCGTTCACCGGAGGAGCCACGGGGGACCTAATTGCCCTTCTGCTTGGTGCATGCATGGAAGTGCCATGTTCTCTCGCATTCTGCCTGGTGGTGGTGCATCTCTCTCTCTCTGGATGTATGTACGTTTCTCTCTCTCTCTCTCTGTGTGTGTGTGCATGAGAGTTGCATTGAGAGAAGGGCCGAAATAAGAAGGGAAACAGAGGAGGAGGAAAAATAAATACCGGAAAAAAAAACGGTAGAGAGGAGGAGGTGACTGCACTTCTCGTCCACTACATGAGTATATGCGTCTCACGTCCCACAACGTTGCCGAGTTTTGGAGGGAGGTGTGGGCGACGAACAACACTGGCTGGAAGCTAGCGGAACGCTATGCTCCATTTACACGTATTTTGTACGCATACTTGCAGGGTGCAGGTATTGTGTCTTCGGGCGCCCAACTTGTGGCGCATACGGATGGGGACGGCGGCGCAAATGCCGGAAAGGAGTACGAAGCCGTCTGCCAATTTCTCACGGGGAAGACAGTTTTGGTTCCCCTATGTGGTGATTCCAAGGTCTTGTCGTACATGCGGCGGTGCGGTGCGGGGCACGTTGTCGGTACAGACTTGAATGAGCATGCGATTTGCACCCAGCTACGGGAAAACTTTTCTGACCTTCTTTTTCACTCTCAGAAGCTTGAGCGCGTTGATGGAGGAACGTCTGATGTCATCGTGCACGAGGCCACTGACGGGGATGCCCGCATCACACTTTTCCAGGGAAACATGATGGAACTGCCACTCTTTACGCTGTACACTGCACTTGAGGTAGACTTTATGTACGACCGCGCTGCTATGATGGCAATTCCACCAGACCTTCGCGGCCCGTATGTGCAGGCCGTTACAAGAGTTCTTCGAGCGAATGCAGGTGTCGGGTATGAGCGGGTAGTGCGCGTGCTGCCAGAGGAGCGTCACCTGGGTCCGCCATTCATGGTGGACATGGCAGAGGTGCTAGACCTGTACCAGCAGGCCACAGGTCGCAAATACAAAATGGTGCTGCTGCTGGCAGATGACGTTTCGGGGCCGCGTCGACCGGAATGGTACGCGATTTTGCCACAGTTGTAGACGTCATATTACTTTTCTTCCCCGACAAGTGAAGATCCCACCACCCACCCCTTCCCACGAGGAAGGCAGGCAGGCAGGCATGAAGGGAGACTCACACCTGAGCGATCGAGCGAGTAGGCGAGCAGGCAGGCCAGGGGATATTCCCTGCACACCACGAGGCGGACGAGACTTTGCGTAGCAGGGGAAAAAAAAAGTTCCCTTCTTGTACTTGATTTTCCCCCTTTCCTCTTCTTCCTCGCTTTTTCTGTTATCTCGCGTCAAGAGCGGGGAAAAAGAAAAAAAACATTCCTCTTTAGTTTTCTTTGCGGTCAATCGGGTGTGAATAGGCAGAGAGATTCAGAGGGATGGCGCGGCGTGTGACGGTTCCAGATGATTCTGTTTTCGAGGGCTACGGCCATCTCTACACTGGGAATTCGGAGGTCTCACCATCCGCGCAGACCAGATGCGTCCACGACAATGGTGGAGTGCTGAACTGCTGTTGCTACTGCAGCGCTGGCGATGACGGGGGTAGCGGCAGCATTATCAGCCTTGATCGCGAAGAGGCTACGCGGCAACGCCGCGAGGCTCTTGGCGTAGACGTTTTCCCAAAGCTGGTGAAATGTTTCCCTCGGGAAATACCACTCAATGTGGCTGTATCATCATTGTTACCACCAAGGTATCAACCGTTTGCCCGCCCTTCATCATTGCCGCTGTTGGGTCAGCCGCACTCTACCTCGTCAGGGTTTCGGTACGAGATCGGCAGACTAAATTCGCTGTGTCGTGTTTTACGCGATTGGTTAATGTGCCACGAAAAGCTGGAAGAGCGAGTGGCAGAAAGGGAGTTTGTACGAACCACTGAACGACTTCTGCAGAGAAGATCCGTAGACGAGTTGCTGTGTCGCACGGACGGCTTGCGGCAGGAGTTGGATACTTGGCCTGCGGTTCTCGACGCGACGGGATCTCAGATAGGTGGCTGGGGCAGTAGCACTGCAATCCCGGAACTACATGAATTCGTGAAGGAGGTGTTGCAGACAGACGAGGTGTGCAAGCGGTTAGCGGAGCTAACAAGGCGTTTCTTTCTTGTTGCGCCGCTGGTAGAGGAAGCGGCCCTCCAATCGGCAGCGCTAGAGGAGATTACGCGGTGCTCCTCAGAGGTGACCCTCTCATCGCTACAGACACTACGAGACTCGATTCGCGAATGGGGGCTCCAAGTGGAGGACGACAGACAGAACCTGCTGGCCAGCACTCAGATGCTTTTGGACAGGTGTGAGGTGGTAGTGAACAAGAGGGGTCGAAAACTTGCATGAGATCAGTTAATGTTTAAGCTCGTTGCCTATTTTATTTTCTTTCGTTTTTTTTTTTTTTTTGGCGTCTATTGACACTCGCCTTGCAGGCATATTTGTGCGTTCTTCACCACCATCTTCATTCGCTGCCTTTTGTGTTTCATTACTCTTTTTTTTCTTCTTCTTCTTCTTCTGTACGTCTAGTTCTCTTGCCCATCCGCATAAGTGAAGCAGTGATGCAGTGTGTAAATCAAGAGGCGGCGAATGATATTTTCAACACTCTCTCTCTGTTAGCGCCAGACAGTGAGGCGTTTCTCCCTCCGTGTTTCTACATGACAGCGGCCCGCGAGATGGGCTACTATCCTACCCCCCGGTACCTGCAGGACTGCCTTTCTGCTGTTCTTGGGAGCGGGAACCGCTTGACTTTGCAGTTGTTCCTGCAGCTGTGTGCCATGCTCGAGTCGACGAGAGCACTTGACGCTTCCATCATCCGGTGCTATAGGGATGCTTTTGATGTCCGAGGTTCCGGCGTGCTGAGTCGAAACGAGTTCCGCACCATCCTATCAACATCCGCCGAGGCTGACATGTCCTCTAGCGAAGTCGAGTCCATTTTGGACCTCTTAGACCCGACCTATACTAACGTCATTCAACTGCAGGCGATAGAGGCAATTCTTACGCGCTGTGTGTTGGGGGGCTCAGTGCCCTTGAGTAGTGGCACCGCATGTTGCACTCAGTCGAATGCGCCGAAGGTGGTGGGAGGTTCAGCGGAGACAACGATGCGTGACACCCATGTGCAGCAATGCGGACTGAGTTTCGTCGCGGATGGCAACAAGCCACTCCTGTGCGACTCTAAAGTGAGTAGAAGAAAGGGCACCGGGAAGGTGCCTCTAGAGGCGCCTCCAGTTGGCGAATATTATGGAAACTACCCCTTCTGTGGTCCCCTGAGCGCGATACCGACGAGGCAAACATCACCCTACCCATCGGCGCCGGATGAAGCCATGTACAGTAGAGCTGAGGCATCGCCAGGTCTGCCACCACCCAAAACAACAGCACCATCACCGTACACAAGCGGTAACGTCACGCGGGCCACAAGCCTGCAGCAGAACTTTCTGTCTCATGAGCCGTTCCCCGCGCAACAGGATCCCTTTCCGCCACCTGACGCACATGTGGATGTATCACATTCTGTGTCTCGTAGCGTGCACAAAAATCATGCGAGGAAGTCGGCGATGTCAGGACACTCAGTCTTTCCTCCCTCTCACGTTTCCCACACCGTAATTCCGTCCACCAACGGGAGTGCCAATAATAGAGAGAAGCAACAACAACCACAAGAACAAGCGCAGCGGGAACAACAACAGCCGAATAAAGTAGAGATTGATTCGGCTCCATCAAACGTTGGCGGAAGCCGAACGGCGGATCTAAGTTCGAGGCCGCGGGTGTCGCCTTATTCAAGGCCGGAAGAGCTGAGGGAATTCGTATTTGAACATCCTCGCACTCCTCGCGAGAGAGGTGGTCCTGGAATTGTGTACGTGGAGGATGCAGGTATGGATGACATCAGTGTTTCTCGAAACATCCGCCCATCACTGGACGCCGTCGATGAGAACGGAAATCGCAACTCGAGAATGCGGGGCAAGAGGAGCGGGAGGAAGAGATTCTGGTGTCACAACCACTGCCATGTCCTCTAGAGAAGTGTCATGAATCCCCCACCCCACCACCACCACCGCATTATTATCATTATTATCATTATTATCATTATTATTGTTATTTCCGCTACAATCCTTTATTTTTATTTTTATTTCCACCTCCCCCCCCCCCCCCCCCCCCCCGTCATTCGCCATCATCTTGTACGTCTCCCCCCTCCCTCCATCCAACCCGCACACACAAACACACACAGACACAGACAGTTTCCTCACCTCTTCCCCAACACCTCAGAGGTACATATTAGACATGCAGCGGACGCTCTCCAAAGGACAAATAACGGACTTTGCCCAGCAGGCAGTCAGTAGTATACGGCGTCTTATGTCCTCTAGCCACGACATCAAGACATTGACGCAGCAGGATCTTATTTCGACGTCCAAGTTGATTGAGGAGACCTGGCAGAAGAAGCGACTCGGTGTTGATGTATCTGTGATAGAGTTATGGGTGACAAGTTTTGTGGAGGAAATCACAGCCCAACTCAAGTACAACGAATACAGAAAACACCTTCTTTATGAAGTCAACAGTGCCGACTTCTCCGGTGCCAACAGATGCTCAGTATCGGTGAAGCAACATCAGCAGCAACATCAGCAGCAACATCAGCAGCAGCAGCAACATCAGCAGCAGCAGCAGCAGCAGCAACATCAGCAGCAGCAGCAGCAGCAGCAACATCAGCAGCAGCAGCAGCAGCAGAAGTTCATAGGGGAGTCAACCATGCTGACGTGCATGGAAGTATTGAGAATTCTCTTGCGAACAAACGGGATGAGGTCGGCGGAGATATTTATCCAATGTCACCTAGCACAACACATGACAGAATACTTTGCATTGTTTCCACTAAGTAAAAGGGTTCGAGATACTCTTTCGGTAGTTTTAACGGATGTAGTAGGGTATAGCTCATCCCTACTCGAGGAGTCTTTATTTACAAGCCGCCGCCTGTTGGTAACACGTGAGGAGCAGAATACTGGAGGTATGGTGACCATGCAGCAGGTACACTTGGCGTGGGTGCTTGCCGCAGCTCTTCGCAGGGCCGATGTCAATAATATTTCTGCAAATGGTGCTCGTGTTCAGTGTGGCCGAGACGGTTTTTTAGCTGATCTTATTTGCACTGCCTCGAATCTCGCCGGAGAGGCTATCGAAGGAGTGAGTGAAGGGATTCAGTTTACGGCATGTTTGGCCTACTTTGGGCTGGTGAATGCCATGGTGTGTAGTTGTGCTGAAAACAAGGATCTCTGCCGCACGGAGTATCGTGAGAAAATTACAAGAATTTGGCTGCACGCGGCTTCAAATATTTACAAGGTGGAGTTGACAATACCCATTCCAACAAATGTGCGTGGGAAGGATGCACTCATTGCCGTGGAGGGATCTCAAATCTGGATTTCAGAATTGATCGACTTCCTCGTGGAGGTTACATCCAGCGACAGCTTCTCCATTAGGCGGCAGGCGCTTTACGAGGATTCCATGAACATCGGCGGTCACGGGGATGGGAATAGTAATGGTCATTGTACCAATATTTTTCCTGCGACGGCTGCAGCCACTCGAGTCCCCGCTGCCGCTGCCGCTGCCGGTGGCGGTAATGGTGACGGTTGTGGGGTGTACGCAACTGCCTCTTTTCCAGTGTCGCCATCATCCCCATTTTCGCCAGGGGTTTATTCTGCAGGTAGACGTTACGAACCCCTGCCTCCACATTGGGATGCAATATTAAGAGGAGGCTCCACTCATGTATGGTACCTGGGATCCCTGCTCTTTAACTGTGTCTTGTTTCCAGATGGGTGCAGTTTCATTGCGGAAGCTCTTCTTCGAATTGATGTGCATAATACCATGTCGGAGTTCATGTACCGTAGTGTTATCTGCACTCTCATGCTGCTGTGTGTGGCGACACCGCGAAACGCTCAGGTGATCTCAGAAAGCCCCATCGTTGAGGCATTAACAGCTCTCATCACATACCCCCATGAAAGTGTTTTCCCCCGTGAAGTCTTTGTCTCGAACAAGACCTGCACACCGACTTGTGCGCTAAATGCGCACACAGTTCAACTATCGATGGCCTTCATGAGTTTGTTGACATCGCTCTACGTTTCGGATGGCACATTGCCAAAACTTCTTCGTGGAGTAGAGGAGATGTGCGTACGACAGACAGCCAACACAGATGCCGATATTGTCGAGTCTTTTCTACATGTTCTCGGCTGCACAGGGCTTCCACGCAATGTACTTTTTTTCCCTGGCATTGGAAGTGTGGTTTGCAAGGTTGGCCGCTTCTCCCCTGCCCGTTTCTGCGGCTATAGTTTTGCCGCCTGGTTGTTTCCAAAGTCTGTCTGGCAGGATGGGAGTCACCTGTTTTCGTACACGGACATGTCATCTGGGAATTCCGTTGTGTTGATGATCGTCGCCAATGGCCGCTCTTGCAGCCTGCTGCTCCGGTTTTGTCATTCAACTGAAGTAACACTTTCCCGCATTGTAGACACCTCGTTTCCGGCTGATGCGTGGTCGCATTTGGCCTTCTCGCACAACCTCTCTGGGTTTACGATATTCATCAACGGTCGGCGAACGGAGAACAGTTTGTCTGTGCCTTTCCCCAAGACTCCATCAAAGGGTCGTCTACAATTTGCCTTTGGGGGGTGTTATGGCGAGCCATCTTTCTTCGGTTTCATTGCGAGCATAGAACTATTCGGCAACTCCCTTTCGGAGAAGGACGTGCAGAGGATGTACCAAATGGGCCCACGACAATCGCGGGAACTCTCCATGTCATGTCATCCACTTCTCTCCGTGGAGAGTAAGGTAGCACCTGGCACAAACCTTCCCAATGTTTGTGTGACAGGTAGCTTTGCGGGAAGGCGTGAGGGTGTGTCTGTCCAGAGCGTCTTGGCACTTAATCCACCAAATTCACAAGATGCCTTTGCGCGCGAAGATGTAGCGAACTGGGCGCTGCGCACTATTGCAAAGGCGAGGGGATCATCTACCTCCTTCCCGGTTGTTGCCAGACTCTGCGTGCAATTTATTTCTACAGCGATGAAGTTGGCGACGACAGAGGAGGAACTTAACCGCATGATTGGTAATAATGTGATTCCACGCTTAAGGGAAGAAATCCTTTCATGGGACTACATGCCTATTGAGGTTCCATCCGTTTTGATATCTTGCACCATTCCCCCAAATGGCGGAAAGGTAATGCGTACACACCCGTCAACACAGACCATTCTGTTTCTTCTGCTCGATGTTGTTAACGCGGGAAGCGTCAGCCCTTCTGCCATTTCGTGCATCTTGCGTGAACTGAGCGACATCCTGCTTCTCCCGGAGAATGTTGCTCTATTCCGGACAGTACCTGGTCGGTTCAAGCAGATTCTGGACATGAGTCTCCATCTTCCCATGGAGTGCATTGAGAATCTCGTCGTTCTCGTTGAGAGGCTTTGCAAGGAACCAGCGGAGATGGGGCAGACGCTGACTTTTCTTCTCTCAGAGTCTTTATCAAAGACATGTGATTTTATTAAAGCAGGGTTATTGAATATGTTGTTTGATATTGCCTGCACCAACGCAGCAATGTGTGATCTTATTGGTGGCGCATTTGGGAACACTGGGATCTCGTTCTTGATTTGTCTCGTGGGAGGCAAGAATCACAACAGTGAGGCCATACGCGTCTTCTCCCTCCGCATCATATCGTTGATGCTGCATTCGAACAAGAAATTTCGTGAGACGTTTGTAAAATCTCATGGCTACGAGGTGCTTGCATTTGTAATGGCAAGCTCTTCCCCGTCAACAGTCCCTATTCGTCTCCCAACCTTTGACTGTCTATTCCAGATGGCCTTTGACGCGTTCCAGTCCCCCCCAGGGGGTGATGCTACGTGCACACATGCGGGGAAGGTTTCCCCGTTCAAGGCCCGGAAGCGTAGTTTGAAGCTTCAGGATTCCATCATGTCTCCAAAGAGGGGTGTGGGAGAGTCTATAGGGTTGCAAGGATACTTGCCTGGTGTGGTGTCGCAGAAATTGCGTGTTGTGCGGCGGGAATACAGCTTTGATACATCGTATGATTTTTGCCACAATGGCGATTCACATCTTCTGGATGACATGCATCGACGTTCGCTCTCAAGAGGGTATGGCAAGAATGTGCTTCAGGAGCCAGAGGCAATTCATATACTGCTCTGCCTTCTTCAACATCTGCTGTGTAGCACCAGCGGGACCAACGTTTCTCCCACCACTAAAAATCGTGATGTTGCCGCCTTGCATGAAAGTGTTGGAGATGCCAGTCAATCCACGTCGGAGGAAAAAAGCGTACACAATGCTGAAAGCATAAGTACGGCCTCGCATTTCTCTGCCACGCAGGAAGAAGCGCCAGAGACGATTGCGCTGCGTGTGCTGAGCCACCTGGAGACGATTGTGGACCGTCCTGAAAACGGTCGGTCATTGTTACCATTTCCATGGCTGATGTGGTTGTGGGATGCCGTCGGCCATGTGTTTAGCCCCACGAACAACAACAACAACAACAACAACAACAACGCTCACGATCCATCCTCAAGGGTTTCAAGGAGGCATGCGATTGGAATTCAGCAGCGAGTTCGGAATATTGTGCGCAGTCTGGCTATTCTGGATCTGAGCACCAACGCCAAGGCTGGAGTCGTGCGCCTCATCTGTCAAACACAACAGCCGACGCAACTGATTCGGTTCTTCCTCGAAGATATTGTTTCCCATTTTACCAAAAATCGATCTGAGCTCAGTAGTGAAAATGAAGCCAACAACATAATAAAAAACTTGGATTTCCTTTTGCAACATGTTGAAGACATGCTGCACCCTCTCCCACTCGGACTGGGACTGGAGATAGTGAATTCCATCAGCGCCATTGCCGTAAACAACAACTCATGGGTAAGAATGCGAATGAAGAATTCGAGTCGTCTCTTTGAAACACGAAGTCGTCTAAGTTTTCTGCTTCTGGCAACAACGAGAACGTTTTCCAAGGTGGAGCCTACCACGCTTGCACAGTTGTTGGAGGCCAACGGGCATGAGCCAAATGCTATTCCTCTTCTTCTGCTCAGGCTTGTGTCAGTTGTTTCTAACTGTGACGCCGACGATGTGGAAGTCATGATTGCAATGATACGCCAGCTTGTTGGAGGTGATCAAAATCACTACCAGACGCTGCACACGATTATTGGTACGGAGTATCGCAGCTTTGCCGATTTACTCTGTGGGGAGACGGCTGGAAAGCGCAGCAATTCCCTGGTTTCTGAGCGCATCAGTGTTAACTCCATTCCGGCACCGACCCGCATTGAGGACAGCGCAATTTTCGATGAGATGCCCGCCTCGGAGGTCATTCAATGGAGTCTTGAGGACGGCGCCAGGTGGGGAATTATTAGGCAACGCGTGTGGGCGGCGTCCAAGTTTGCGTCCACCCTCTTGGAGGGGGACAAGCACAAAAATAGGGAGAAAAACCAGTCGACTAAAACAAAACGCATGGACGAGCGCACGCAGAACACGCAGAACAAGATTGCCGCCGAGGTGGAACGCATTGTGAAGGGTGTGGATGTACAACTCCGCATGGGGGCTGAAAGCAGCTCCCTTCCTAATGGTATGAACAGCTTGACGAGGGTGGGAGGAGGTGGGGTGGATGCCACACCGAACCCAACGGAATCGCAAGAGTGTTGATTATTTTCGAATCCCCACGAGCGAGAGGGATGCTTTCTATTTGACGTGCATGAAGACATGTACGTACCTCTGTATAAGTGTGTGACTCTTTGTTTGTGTTTGTGTTATGTCCAACTCGGATTTTTTTTTTTCTTTCTAAATTTCTGTCACCTCCTCTTGTAGAATGAATTGATATTTACGCTGAATTTCACGTTATGTAGACGTACATATACAACTAAACACATATACACATACATATATGTATATATATATATATATATATATATATATATATATACATGCGGTATCGGTATCACAGTGCTACACCTGTATTTTATTTTATTTATTTTATTTTTATTTTTATTTTGCACATTCTTCCTTCACCCCAAGCAGCGATAACCACAAGAAGGGAGGGAATCCTGATCCTGTGTATATACATATATACACATCTGGTGCTTGAGAGGTTGAGGGTAGGGTGGGGACGAGATGCCAGTTGTCTTGCGGGAGGAGGAGCTTCGGCTTCTATTCGTGTGTATTATTGCTGCACTGGCGCTAGTCTTGCTTTTTCAATCCATCGCGCGGGTGGCATTCCTCCTATGTAAGCGCTTTAGCCGCTATCGATGGCATTACATCATCATCCCTTCTGTGCCAGCGCTCATGGTGGCTTCCTTCCACACAGGGCTGACGCTCTACATCTCGGTCATGGCGGTTGGTCTTGTTCTTCTGACTGGTATTACCTCATGGCGGATGGGTACTGCAACGTTCTTGCTGCATTTCACTCTCGTTGGTTTTGTCATGCTGCAACTCGTTCATTCTCTGCACTTGATAATGCCATCTGAATCGACAACATGGGTGTCTCAGCATTACGGACAGGTGGCGTTGTGGCCACACCACGGAGCCACCGGTCCCCGCGACATCCTCGTCGTGTACAATGATGTGACACTGACACGATTGCCGTGCAGAGACCATGCGGTAGAAACCGTTCCGCGTGTCACTGGTAGCGCTATGCCAGTTCAGATGCAGACCTTGATTTCACTAGGAGATGCCACACGCATCTACGCGTTAGAGGGCTGCACGGATGAAATTTATGGTAAAAAGCGAAGGATGCATAAAATCACTTTATTGGGGGAGAAGAGCCGATTGGAGGGTGTCAAGGTGCGATGCTGGCCGCTGACACCAGGGCAAAAGGGCATAGATGCTCTAGGCACTCGCTGCCTCAACATAGCCTCTGATGCTGTTCTTGTGAATGTGGAAATGGAAGCGTATAACACCAGTGGCCATCTTCTCTTCACACTTCGCATTCCTCATGCGAATAATTGTGCGGATGCCCTGGATCAAATTAACCACATCAGTGAACAACAATTTGCAACTAGCATGTCGCTTCTGACTTGTTTCCCATCGATAAGGGGTAGTGAGCTCTTGCAGCTGCTGCATGATCACCAAATTGTGCCGCCTTTTTTAAGTTCGCGAGTGCCGTACACTCTTCAATGCCTTTGGCATATGCCGGTGGTTATGCAGAATGCGTATGGAGTCATGTCTTATGTTGTGGAACGTGTATTGGTGCCCGTAGGTGATGTGGCAGTTCTCAGACTCTTTGAACTTGCCTCCGCTCTCAGGGTTGGCGTTCTGTACACACTAGGTGTCCTGGCACCTTGGGGTGCCGCTAGAGTGGAGGATGTAGGGGTGATGGCAGTTGGCACGTATTGCGCCACCGCAGGGAGCCTTCATGTGTCTTTGTGTAGTGCTTTTGATAGGCAGTATGCCAGCGACTGGCGGTACATGATGGGTGCATGGATTATTGATGTTTCGTGCGATGCCATGCGTTTGGCGCTCGATGCAGTGGAACTTGTACCGGGATTCTGGGCGGTGCACGCGTGGGCGTTGCGCATGGAGTGGTCACTTACAGTGGGTTGTATAGGTGCGGCGAAGCAAGTTCTTATGATGGCATTTCTGAAAGTTGTGTGGCCTTTGCTGCAGGTGCTGAGGCTTGCAGTTGGTTCTCTCGTTGCTACATCCTTTCGTGTGGCGTCGCCGTTTCTCGATGCAGTGGATTTCTCTCTACCCTTTCGAGCTCTCGGGTACGCCGCGATGTTTCTCTGGCGTACAGAGGTGAAGTGGCTCACCATGGAGAGGCTTTTATTGTGGAGTTTCTGCAGTCACATGTACGTGTGGCTTGCTACGGTGTTGAGATTTGTTTTTGTCACGGTGGGTGTGACATGCAGCGTGGCGTGCCACATCTGGGGGTTGTACACCACTACTACACTCTCTGCGCACGTATTTGTGGCATTAATTCAAACGCTTCTTATTGTCATCGCCATGCGTAATGAATTGTATAGCATCACTTCCCGGGAGAACGAGCGATATCCCGCTTTCATAAGTCGATACGCTGGAGGGGCATATCTTGTCATGTTGGCGGCCTTCACTAGAGTGTACTCCATTGGGACTTTTCGCTACGCCATGGCACACGTCGCCCTGTTACTCATGCTGATTGGGCTTTCTGTTCTTCAGCTCTTGTCAAAGCTCTACAGGTTGACCCTATACGTGGGGTTTCCATGCGTGTCGTCGTACGTGTCTCTCGAGTTCTTTTCGAACAGCCCCAAACGGGTGGATGTTGTGTGTCTTTCATTGGCAAAAGGTTTGCTGGTCATCGTCGTGGATTACACCATAGGAAATTTCGTTGCGCACCTTGTACGCGACGTTCTTTTCCTCCTTGCTGTACTGGTTTTCTTCGGCTGTGCTTTCTGGGGATGGAAAGGGGGGCTGCACCTCATGGTGCTGAACGCATGCCAGCGGCTCTGTCTGAAGGCTTCCACACGCCATCTTGAGATCACCGCCAAGGCAGCGACAGCTGGTGGTCAGTCGAGCGCTGGCAAGCAGCTCAGCGCAGTTGAGGATGACGGCAATGATGTGATGGACGAGGGGTAGCAGAGGGGTGTGGTGGCACGTGCTGCTTGTAGATGGACCGATAACTCGCGCACTCCATTCGCTTGGCGGCGGGCTCCCCTCTCGCGTTTTCCCTTCGTCCTGCAGTCACACGCCGTGTGAGCTGCGGAGACTCCCACTGGGCGGCGTCGCTGAGCGCAGCCGGAATGGAATTCCCCCGAGAATCGTCATTTTTTTTTTGTTGCTGTTTTCAGCACATTTCCCCCC
>JASANX010000979.1:0-35461 GCA_030849745.1 Trypanosoma scelopori | reverse complement strand
CTTTCCCCCCCCCCCCCCCCCCCCCCCCTTTCTGCTCAGCTCACGCGCTCACGTTCACCTTCTTTGTTTGTGTGATTGTTTTTGTTCCTGTCGCTGTTTTGGGTGGTCGGCGATTGACACCGCCCACGCAAAACTCCGTTCGCACGCACACATTTATTCCCTCGTCTACGCAACCTCATTTGCATACGTGCGCCATCCTGTTCTACACACACACACATACAAAGTGCGAAATAACGGGAGAAGGAAACCTCCTTTCCTCTCCCACCCACCACAAGAAAAATAAAAAAAAAATAAGGGGAAGAGCAGGCAGAGAACGCACACAAACACATAAACGGAGGAAACTCTTTTTCCAAAGGAACAAACAAGTAAGTAATAACAACAACCAATCAAAGACACACAAACTTATCAACACCAATAACAACAAACCAAAATCAAAAAAAAAAAAAGGAAAGGTGAAGGGATTCTTTGTGTGTGTGTGTTTGTGAGAGGGAGAAAGAGAGAGGGTTAAAAAAAAATAAAATAATCATATCATACGTGGCCTAGGATGGATTTGCCATCCCCTCTGATTGCCGCCGTGCGATCAGGCTTCGACGCATTTGTTCAGTTGCAGAGAGTGCGTTTTGGAAAGTGGACTGGTACACACGTTGGATCTACCGCTGAGGGAGTTGTGCCGCGTGCGGTCGATCCGCTAACGCTCGCAGCCTCCTCTACTGCGGCCGCAGCTGCGAGAACCCCTTACCCGGAGTCACTCTCTGAGTGGTCGGGCCTGCTGCTGTCACGTCTGAAGGTGATTGGCGGGGAGTTGGTGCTGGACCCAACGGTAGAGATGTTGTGGGAGCTTGTCTCTCTTGTGATTGCCATTCTCGAAAACGGCGGTGACGATGGGGTTCTCGCGAGCACGGCGTATCTGGAGTGGTATCGTAACCGCTTCGTGAACGTTGATGCCATCTACAAGGTGCGAGATTCGCTGCGTGACGTGCACGTGCATCGTCGTTCCGCGCCTGCGGGGGATCATGAGGAGGTGGAGGGGCAAGAACGGCTTCTCCACGGGATTCTCGGGCCCTATATGATATCCATTCAGCGATCCTTTCTTGCCGGATTGTTCCCTGTCACGGCGCAGCTGATTGACTCGCTTGTGGACCACCTGCGTTCACATCCAGTATGCGTCTTCAATGCGGAGGAGGAAAGTGCATTGGCTGATGTAATGCGGCTGTTGTTAATCACACCATCAAATAGTACAGAGCACAGGGAATGGACGGACACCGCAAACGGACTCATCATCGATTGCAAGCGCATCTTCTTGGGCTCGAATGGCGGGAGCGATGTAGTTTTGCAGGCGGCACAGCAGCTGAAATCTCTGTGCTTGGATCTTCTCTTGATGATGAGCGGTGACGCAGTGTTGATTCTGCAGACTTGCTACCTGCTGGAACTAGACGTAATCGACTACGTCGCTGCTGTGTGTGCTGTGTGCGAGCCATACTTAACACTTCGAGAGATGCATGTGATTTACGAAGGCGCATGGGAGTCGTGGAATGGCTCCATAAGGGGACCGTGGTACCTTGGCTTTGTTAGGAGGTTACTCGGAAGCCGATGCATGGGGGATGTAGTCAAGGCAATGCTGCTTGTTGGGCGACTGGCTCGTCGAAATAAGTGCGCATCACCAGGATGTCTGTCGAAAGACGACAGCAACGTTGTCTCTTCACCGAATTCAAGTGACGACGATGACGGAAGCAACGATATTTTGGATTTAGGAAATGAGGAGGCTTTACACGACGATCCGAAGCCATTCCGTTGCTTTTCTTTGCTTTTCATGGCAGCTCATGTGGCTGACATCTGCGCACCACCGCTGGGCGCCGAAGTAGATCAGATACATATCACATTTGCTCGCAATGCGCTTGTGAAGAGCTACATAGAGTGTTTTAGCCGCCATCCGCTACTCTGGCGCGCGGCGGCGACGTATGCGGTTTTTTCACCCCTTATGAACCCTGCCGTTACGTACGAGATTGTGACGGAGCGTGCAAAAAGTGCAGTTAGCGATCGGTACACTTTTTTGGCTCTTCACACTTTTATTCACACATCGTGGGAGGAGAAGAGCACCTTTCAGGTGATGCTGCGCCAGCTGCTGCACGACAAGTATCCACTCAGTGAGGCGCTGAATAAATGGTTCTCCTCTGTCGAGTACTACAAGCGCAAAGCCGTTGAAGTGCTGCATGAGAGAATCATTAGAGAGCGCCTAGAGTGCGGTGACACGGCACCTGCCGTGTGGTTCGCTGTGGAGACCCAGCAATCCAAGTCTCTCCAGATTCGTTTCGAGCAAATCCTGCGTTCCCCAGAGGCTATTAAAAGTGAAGAAGTGCACCGCGTGGGTCAGGCGGTGAACAATTCCTTTATTTCGGTCGACACAAGCGCCAATCTGCGCATGTTGCAGGTGCTGCGTGTTTGTGCTGCCCTGTCGGAATATCAGAGTACCCTCCGCAGCCTGGAGGAGCATGATCGGCAAGGTGGCATAGCGCCCAACACCGACACCATCTTCTCAGTGCTGAGCGCTGCGGACAGGGCAATTCGCTGCGCAGTGTCCTTTCGGATGCATCCCATCACAGTGTTCAGCATGGTGGAGCAAACGGCGGATGTCGCACGCCGTCTTGTACAGAGTCAACAACCGAGCACACTCTTCCCGCTCCTCAGTCATGCGCTGGAATTCGTACTGACTTCTTGCCCGAAGAGCTACTCCAAACACGCGGTGCAGGCGGGATGCATCCGTGAAAAGATCATGAAGTTGCTCTAGTGGGGCGCGCTGACTCCCCTCTCCATTCCTCCTCTTCCTCTTCCTCGACGAAGAAAACGTTTCTCTTGGCGCACTTATCGCAGCGATTCTGCACACCTCTGCGTGCATGTAGGGGGTGGGCGTTGGTGACGACTATTCGATGGGTTCGTGTAGAACACATACGACCGCAAACAAACTTACACACAGAGAGAGAGAGAGATATGTGCGAAGAGAGGGGTGAAGCCGCATCTGACCGAGACGAATATACATATAAACGAGAAGGGCATGTTGACATTTTACTTCACCACCCCCCCTTTTTTTGTTTGTTTGTTTCTTTTTTTGTGTGTGTGTGTGTCTCCCCTGTTTTTTTTTTTTTTTCACACTCGTGCGGCACTTACTTGTAGTGGGGTAAAAGTAGTGCTGCTGGTGCCAATTTCTCCGTCGCGCCCTGTGTGTTTGTGTTTGCGTGTATGCCCCCCTTGTGCCTTCACGGTGGTTTTTTTTTTTTTTTTGTCCTTCTCCTCTGTTTTTCGTGTCCGATTCTCAGATTTGTTTCGGAGAGGGCCACGTCCCTGAGGGTGGGGAAAAGTCTGGAGTCGTCCCTAAATAATAAGTCCATTCAGAACCGGAGACGGGTCGTGTCTGTCTCTAAGGGATGATAAGCCATCACGGTGAGCTGCGGTTTCACCCCGTCGTGCTCACTCTACTCGTCTCGATGATCATTGCGTGCTTCACAGTGGGCTACCACCGTGGTGCAAGCAAGTGGGAGAGCCAATTTCTTTCCACAGTCACCCAGAATGAGCGACTTGAGTGGCATTATACCACCATTCTGGAGACCTGCAACAGTGAACTCAACGAGCTTATTGGCAAATTTTCAGTTAAGAATAACACGGTCTACAGTATTTTGTCCGAAAACGCCGATTTGACGGGGAAAATGTTGAAATTGTCGTTGGGATTTCATCTCATCAGCGACGAGGATGGAAAGTGCCGCGCCGAAGTGGCTATTATGACTCAACAGAGCCTTCGGGGAACTGAAGCGCCGAGTGAATCACTAAAGACCTCGGAGAATCAGTTACAAAATTTGTATCGATGGCTGAGCGACCTGACAGACGGTGGGGGGATGATTGTGGCGGCCATTTTCACGTCACTGCAGAAGCTGCGTCAAAAATACACGGAGTTGTGTCACAGACGCCCGGGCTGCACGATCTTCTCTGACGACTCTCTGCTGCTTCGCTGGAGTCCGTTTCTCGACGAATTGCCACTACGGCGGCAGGAATTGGAAGCGAGTTCCATGAAAAAGATGCTCTGGGTGTATAACGCACAGAATCTGCAGGAAACTGCGGATATATTCCTCCCAAAGGACGATGCAGCCGCCCCGACATATTTTGGCCGCACTGGTAACCCTCAGGTTCTCGTGGGAGAAGCAGAGTCACACGATACCGACACATCAGTCCTGGGGCGCCTACATCTTGTGCAGAAGATGGCTGCTTGCGCATACCGTCTGCGTGACCCAAGTATTTATTTTCCATCTACATTTCAGTGGTTGATGCCCCATACAATGAACACTGCCGCCTTACATGACTTGCTGCATACGCCACTGATTACTTTTTGCATGGACTGCATTGGATCGGGTAACAGGAGTGATTTCTGGCATGAATGTGAAAAAGCTGCTGTAGACGATGACTTCTACGGGAGGCGCGATTTCTGGGCTGTGCGCTCGATGGTGCGGCCGCATCCTTCCGTGGTTCATGATGCGAGAAATTACTACGTGGCACACGCTCTGCGGGAGAAAAAGGTACTGGCTGTTGTGGCGCAAAACGTGATGGAGGACTGCCTTGCACGACAGGGTGATCCTCGTGGGAGCCATTTTCTGTACCTCGCGGCCAACTTTCCCGAGGCGAGGGAGCGCCTTATGAACCATGTGAGCAATGAGACCATCTTTCAGTGTTCCCCGACGGCCGCACAGCTGGTGCAACAGATCACAAATATTCTAGAGCAGGAGGCGCATAGCGGCGAACAGAAGCCTTTCAACGCCATCTACATGAGCATTTCCAGCGAGATGATGCAGGAGCTGAAGAGACTAGAACGTAAACCCACGTGGTGGGACAATGTGTTGCCTCACACGGACGCAATTCGTAATGCCCACGACGAATTAGTCGACTTGACCATCGCCAGTCAGGCCGACGGTTTGCTGGTGAGTCCGTATTTTGCTGCTGCTCAATATGTTGTTGAGAGCTTCCTGCTGCGACACGAGCTACAGCCGCTGAACCATGTGTGGTTTTTTTAAACCGTTTGGTGTGAAGTGTGGGACTTTATGTGAATCTCTGGGCTCATATCATCATTTGCTGGCGAGTTCAAAAAAGTCTTTTTTTTTCTTTTTTAGTTTTCTTTTGGAATATGTCGAATGCGTCCTTGCGCCTGTTTCTCCCGCTGTTCTCTCTGTCTCTCTGCGTGTGTGTGTGTGTGTGTGGACTCTTGAGAGCACCTCTTTCTTCTTCACCACGTATGTGCCGTTCACCATCGTTGCAATGGCCGGCAACTCTTCAGAAAAGGAGGAAGGAAGAGAGAAGTAAAGGAAGAAAAAGGAGTTTACAAACTGTGTATTCTCACTATAAATACACACGCACACAGAATATAATACCAGTGCGAATAAAACAAAATAAAATACAAATACATTGCGTGACCTGAGGGCTGAAGAGTTGTTTGTTGGAGTTGACTTGAGTCTCCGTGGAGAGGAAGGGGTGGGGGGAATTCGAGGGAGAAATAGAACATCAACGGTGGGTGGGGTGTAGAGGCGATGGACTTGGTATTCGGCATGCTTTTGGGCCAGGTCCTGGGTGGTGCTGCACCTTACCTTGTGAACAGTCTCGGGAAGCTAAAGCGGCCGAAGCGCATCAACATTGAGGCGGCGTTGCGTGAGGCGCACAGTTGCCGTCCTATCATTCCCTACAGGACACCTGCGCCCTACAGTGGTGGGCGTGTGAAGGCGCTTTTCATAGGCATTAACTACACCGGAACGCAAAGCCAACTTCAGGGATGCGTGAATGATGTCAGGCAAATGCTTGGAACGCTGCAACGTATTCAGTTCCCCATTTCAGAGTGCTGCATTCTTGTGGACGACACTCGATTCCCCAACTTTACGGCCATCCCGACACGCGAGAATATCATCAGGCACATGGCGTGGTTAGTATACGATGCACGCCCAGGCGATGTGCTGTTCCTCCACTACTCTGGTCATGGGGCGCAGACGAAGGCGGAACAGGACTCGGAGGAAAAATATGACCAGTGTCTTGTTCCTCTCGACCACGAGAGTAGTAGCGCAATCCTGGATGACGACTTGTTTGAGTTGCTGGTCAAGCGGCTCCCGGCGGGGGTGCGCATGACTACAGTGTTTGACTGTTGTCACTCCGCCTCGCTATTGGACCTTCCATTCACGTTTGTGGGAGGCAGCAACATGCTTTCTGGAGGACGACAAGAGATGCGGATGGTGCGCCGTGGTAACTTTTCTCACGGGGATGTGGTGATGTTCAGCGGCTGCGATGACTCTGGGACAAGTGCAGATGTGGCAAACACAGCGTCTTTTGGTGCAGGCTCTGTGGCTGCTGGTGGTGCTGCAACCCAAGCGCTGACTTGGGCGCTTTTGAACACCGCGGGCCTCAGCTACGCTGATATTTTCATAAAAACGAGGGAAATGCTGCGTCAGAAGGGATACAAGCAGGTGCCCCAGTTGTCAAGCTCGAAACCAATCGACCTGTACAAGACGTTTTCCCTGTTTGGTCCAATTACGGTGAACACAACACTCTTGCATTACGTGCCGCAGCAGTACATTCATCCGTACCAACTATCGCCGGCATCACCACCACCGCCACCACAGCAGCAGCATCACCATCATCATCACCATCATCATCACCATCATCATCACTATCAGCAGCACCAGCAGCAGCACTATCAGCATCACCAGTATCAGCAGCACCAGTATCAGCAACCGCATCAACATCAGCAGCACCAGTATCAGTACCAGCCGCAGCCGCAGCCGCAGCACCAGTATCAGTACCAGCCGCAGCCGCAGCCGCAGCCGCATCATCATCATCATCATCATCATCAGCAGCAGCAGCAGCAGCAGGCGTACTACCCGCCTGTAGAGGGGATTCCCATCGCACCATCCTCGAATAGGCCTCCGGTTGGGCACTATCCAGAGGCTCTACCTGGGCCGCAAAATGGTGGGCAACCCTTGCAGAACCCGCCATGTCAGTATTCGTATTACTCTGGAGGTGCAGGAAAATATTCGTGAGAATTGTTTCTCCTTCTTGAATAGCTAATGCTCTGGTAATCCCATTGGACATGCAGAATAAAACGACAACCTCCCCCGTTCCTCAAAATTTCCTTTTTTTCCCTTTTAGTCTTGTCTTTTAAGCAAAAAAAAGAAGAATTTTTTTTTTTGTTTTGCATCATCAGTGTGTTGTGTGTGGACGAATAATGCAAAAGAAACATCGACAACAGATGCAGGGCACGACATGGGTGCGCCTTGTTGCTTTCGTTCCACACCCTACTTTGTTTGTTCTCAGCGGTGACGGAGAGATGTTTGGGAGAATGACTGCAGCAAGAGAGTATCTGCATTCTCCTTCGCTCCTCCTCACACCCCCCCCACCCCCCCACCCCCCCCTTTTTTCTTTTTTTTAAAAAAAAAAAAAATATCACTGCCATTGTTGGAAGAAGAAGAAGAAGACGTGACGCAGGGTCATTGAGAAGGGTGAGGACTCGATGTTGCGGCGGCACTGTCTCCTGACCCCCACTTGGTTGGCGGCGGCGGCAGCAGCAGCGGGGGCGTTGCACCCTGTCAGAATCATCATTAGGCGCTGCAGCACGTTTCCGGGTGGGGGGCAGCCGGGGAACGAACGTATCACAGCGGGTGACAAGTCGACGGGTGACGGCAGAGAAAAGTTTCCTCTTGCGAGTTTGGATACAAGTGTAGAATCAAGTGGCAGTTTCTTGCCACCGTCGGATGTTGTACTGGAATACGCTAGACACGCCCTAGAGCGCGAGGGGCGTGACAAGCGCCCTGAAGCAATTGTATGGCAGTGGGAGACGACGCACCCACCCATCCTGTCCAAGGGGAAACAGAATTTCTATGACTTCACAGATGACATCCCAGCGCATGTAAAGCCCTTTTGGCACCATGAGTATTACCAACAGCGTGAATACTTTCGCTTGCAGCGTGAGAAGCGTCCGTTAAAGGAGCGAATGCGGACATGGTGCATCATTATTCTCTGTTTTGCAACCGCCAGTGCGGTTCTTACGCTCTTCCGTGTGTGGGTCGGACAACCCAAGGAGGTCCGCGAGCTGCGTGAAAAGCTGCTGCAACAAACGTACGGTAGGGTGCTGGAGCTCGCCGCGGGTCATGGTCAAAACATTGGGGCATACCCGTATGCTGTGCACGAGATTGTCATGTGCGACTCCAACGCGCAACAGCTTCAGGCCCTGCGATACCGCCTCCCCCAGACAACCTACCCCAAGTATGAGGTCCGCCGCGTGCGCTCAGAGAACTTGGATGTCTTTGCCGATGGTGAGTTTGACTGTGTGGTGGATATGTTCGGCCTGTGTCATTTGCACGACCCCGTCATGGCGCTTCGACAATTGCAGCGGGTGGTGAAGCCGAGCGGTCTCATTCTTCTTCTTGAGCACGGCCGCAGCCCATACCCACCGGTCAACTGGTTCCTTGATTACTTTGAGTCTCGCCACAAGTTCAACACGCACGGCTGCAAGTGGAACTTACCAATTCGGGAGCATCTGAAGGAGTCGCGCTTGGAGATCAAGGAGCTGAAGAATATGCACTACGGCACAACGTATTACGTGGTAGCGTACCCAGAGGTTCTAGAGGCATTCAAAGATCGCAATGGTGGCGCTGCAGCTGCAGCCTCAGCCTCAACCGCAGCCGCAGCCGACACTGTACACCGCGTTTAGCCATTTTAGGTGGGACATTCGATGATCACAGTGTTGGATGGGGCGACGAGCAGCGGACTCTGTGGTCTCGTCCGAGTTTGCTTTCTCCCGGTGATCTCTATTGTTTCTCACTGTTCTCTTCTTTCGCATAATAATTCTCCTCCTTCCCTTCCCTTGCGAAACACACAAACAATCAAAGAAAAAAGGAAGACGAAAAACAAAAAGCACAAAAGCGGCGAGAAGTCCACGACACCGCACCGCTTTCTTTCATACGGAGGGCGTGGTGCACTCCTTTTGTGTCTTCATTTGGGTTGGGTTGGGTGGGGTGGGGAGGGGGAAGTCGTGTTTCGCTCATTGGCAAGGGAAAGGGCGAGGGATGACAGCTAAAGCAAGCGAAAGGCACGTGGTTAACTGAAGGAGACAATTCTCTCTCTCCTTTTTTTTTTTTGGCGTTCTTTTTTTTTTTTTTTTTTCGTTTTCGTGGCATGGCCCTTCTCCGCACCGTTTATGTCCCCTGCTTCTACTTGTGATTCAGCGCGGAGAAGAAAATACAGAAAGGGGAGAGGCAAACAGACAGACAGACAAAAGAATTTTATGCGTGAATGCTGCAATCCTCTTCACATGGTGCTTCCCATGGGATGTATGAAGCCCAACGGAACATTTGCACCCAGTCAGACGCTGTGCATCACTTGTCTTGTGCGCCAATTTGACCAACTCCCCGTAGGCACTCTTGTTTGTGCGATACAGGACACAATGGTTCTTCTTGAGCAGGGGTTTGGTTCGTTGGTGGGCAAGCAAACTGTCAGTCCTCAACTCGGTGATCGTTCCTCGATGAATCACTCTGCGCATTGTGATGCATCACTGCCACCATGGCGTCTCCTTTTGTCGTTTCATGAGATACTCAAACAGTTGGCGAGAAAGCTCTGTGAGTCTGTTTTCTTGCATCATCACGTACAACTTTACAAAACAGTTTTGGCGTTGCTGAGCCTTCTCTTCACGATCCTGAAGGAAGATGTGACTCTTGCATCTCCTTGCGCTGCGGCCCTCCCTGTGCATGGAGATTGCCTCGGCATGGGGGAGAGCAACGAGGTGGATGCTGCTACTTCTTTGCAAGTGACGGTGGTTGGGCTGGCCCACTGTGTGTGCGAAACGGTGCGTACCGGACTCCTTAGGGAGGGGGAATCCCCTGCTGGTCTGCTTCTTATGACAGACCTGGCAGACATGAGCCCTACTTTCCTGCGGACACTTGCTGAGAAGTGTGTGCCACTGGTCTGCAACCTTTTGGCAACCCTAACTGATGCCTACAGGGTCGAGTTGGTCTTGTATCTGCTTCACCAAGTGTTCGAGGCGTGCACGGGTCATCCATTGTGGTTGGAAGGCCTGGCGGAAACGATTTCACGCACTACGTGCGTCACAGATGGTAGGAACCTCTTGGAGTTTTTGGTTTGGGCATTGGAGACGTTTCGGGATGAGGAGCCTGTTGTTGTTAATGCCCTTTCCCTCGCACGGTTTCTTATGGCGTACGAAACCACCCGAGCAGCAGTGTTGATGGTTGGAGTGAGTGAAGTTGGTAATCCATCGCTTGGCATGCCATTTCAACTCGTACGCAACCTCACCTTGCTTCTGCTGCACCTGAATGGTGATGTTGTTGTTGCCGCAGCTGAAGCGCTGCGGGAGCTCATCATTGCAACGCGTCCATTTAGAGAGTGCCCTGATATAGCGGATTATGTAATCGAGTCTCTTCGAACTGCTTCAGCGGATTCTGCTGCAGCTTTGGTGTCTTTGCTGAACGCACTCCCGCCCGATATGGTTCCTGCTGGCCCGACTCTCCGCGTTATATTTGACCTCGCAGGGAATGGGAAAGACAACAACAACAACAGAGCGTTTGAGGATGCTATCAAGGGCCCACATTTTTTGGCTTCCATTACCGACCGCCTCACCAATGTCAACGAGGTGGCGCAGCAGATTGTGCGCACTGTGCAGAACGGAAGTGCCATCTCTCTTCACTGTTTCCTCCTCCAGCTTCTCTGCCTGGAGGCTGCCTGTGGTGGGGGAAACAAAAGAGCTTGTATCATTCTTCCAGAAACGGTTTCGATGATGGCAAATAGTTTGCTGCATTTCTTGACAGAGTCTTGCGGCGGGATGCTCACTGAATTTCACGCAAGGAATGATCGGGAGCTCTTTGGAAATCGCTTGGCGTCGCTGCGTGACGAGACGCTTCGGGCGCTCTTTCGTGCAATGGCCTTTCTGCTTCCGTGTTGCCAGTCGACTCTGCTTGGTGTGGCTGTTGAACTTCTTTCGGAGGCATTGCGACATTTTGTGGAGTGGAATGCGATTTCTCTGGATGACCGTTTTCTGGTGGACAGCAGCACCAGCAATGCACTTTTGGTTCTTGGCTCTACTGTGCTGGAGAATGTCATCAGTGATGGGGATGGCAAGAGCATCACGGATGCTTTTTTTGGGAGGCAAACGTGCTATCTTCTTCAGAACGACCTTCTTAGTCTCTTGCTGAGTGTTCCAGGTGGATCTGCCGAACTTCGGGCACGCACTATGCACTACTTTATACGCCTTGCGGGGCCAAATCGTGAAGATGATGGTTCTGTGGATGTAAAGTTACTCAATTGTTTTCTGCTCGACGACTCTAATTCACCGAAGGTGCTATTGAGGAAATCCTTTTGTCAGCATCCTTACTGGGCTGCGTCATTCCTGTTGGCGCTTGCCGTGGCAGGTTGCCCGTTGCCAGTGGAAGTGCATGAACTAGACGAGTTCTTGTTTGAACAGTTATCGGCACTCTCTTGCCGTCCTGAAAAGGTGACGCCAGGTGGCAATAGAAGCTGCAGGAATGGAAACAGGGACGGTACCGTGAGTGATGAGCGCGGTGCAGTCGTTGTTCTTACTGCCCTGAAGACTTGCGTCGCCTATCACAGGTGGAAGGGCGAGCTACCCCGGCAACAAGCTTCCCACCTGGACTCTTGCTGTTGGACGGGTGGTGTCCTTATCGTTCCGCAAGATCTTTGGCGTTCTTTTTTTCTTCTATTTCGGTCTACAGAGTCGTCGTGGCCAGAGGCAATGGCTTCGCGTGACTGGGGAACAGTGCTGCTCTCCATCCTGGTCTCGTCTGCTGTGTTGCACATTCAAGCTGACGCTCCCATGGAGCGGGTGGAGACGCCATACGACCATCTTTTTTCAGGCAATGTAGGGTTTGAAGATGTTGGAGTGCAGCAGAACACTCTCTGTCGTCTTGTGGTGAGGTACGCTACAAGGTGTGGGTTATTTCTTTCGCAGTTGTTTGGAGCGGTGCGCAAACTGGATGAGGTAATAAGTTGCCGTATAGTTGCCTTCGTTTGCCGGTGCGTTTCCGTGAGTGTGGGGGAGGGTCTTCGTGTGTCGGTCGATTTTATACGCTTGTTGCTCGAGCAACATGTGACACCCGTGTTGCTTTACAGAGAGGTGCCCGTGCTTGCTGCGGCTGTAGCGCGTCTTGTGGTGCTTGCACTTGCCCATTTGCCAATAAGTGTGGCGAGCTGCTGCGACCACACACTCTTCCGGTGGGCCATGCAGCACGTGGTAAACCCAGGGGCGCAGGTGTATGCGTGGCAGATCGTGTTCCTCCTTTTGGAGCGCACACATGGGGGCGAGTTTGCCCTTCGACACGACTTGGAGCTTGAAGCAAAGCTACGTCTCGAGAGGTTGGAAGAGATTCCACCTTGCATCGAGGCTGTATGGGCGACCGTTCGGTGGATGGTGGAGGGGGCAATGCGACGGCATGGAGTGCGCCGGGTGCGTCCTATCGTGGCGACCCCGTTGAAGGAGTGGGCAAAGAGCTCCTCGGAGGAGCTCTTTGTGTTGCGTGCGTTTATTATATCTGCTGTGGAGCGTTGCACAAGGAATGTTTTCCCCGACGCTGGGCTCGTGGAAGCCGCGCCGATGTTTCTTGCGTGGGCCAGCGAAATGTTCGTCCGACGTTGTGCCACGGTTGCGGCGGCGCGCCTGGCGTACACGTTGATGAGGGCAACTCCGCGTCTTTCTGCCTCGTTGGAGGCACTGGGATTATTCTTGCAATTGGCTGACACTGGAACTACGGCCCCTTCAACATCCGCACCTTTTGCCGCTGCAGGTATAGAGGAGCGAGCATGGGTGTTTGCTGCGCTGCTTTCTGCATGGCCGCCATGGGCCGCGTCGAGTGGACTGAGGACGACGGTGGATATGTTTCTCTCAACACTGGAGGCCCCACAACCGAGTGGAGCTGGGGTGAAGCGACCGCGTGACAAGAAGACGGATGCCACTGACGCTTCGGTTTCCTTTTCCCCTCCCATGGGAGAGGAACAGGGAGCGTGCCGTGGGATGCGAGCTCTGGTGGATGCTTGTGAGCGCCAATCCCAACGATGTGGTACATTTCCCCTCAACCGGGCAAAGGATTTTTTTCTTCGCGGGGAGGTTGCTGCCACTAGGGATGTCAATGAAACACTTGAGGTGTTGTTTGTGTCACCCCATAAAGGCTGCGAGCTGTTTTTTTTGCGTTAATTATTATTATCATTATTATTTTTTTGTTTCCTTTTTCTTTGGAGGACACTGCGCCTCCTTGAAGCGTTGTTGTCGGGTTGCGTTGATTGTCTTTTGCGTTTGGCGGTTCTTGTTTCAGCGCGTGCGTGTGTATGTGTGTAATAAAGGAATAAATAAATATACATTGACACACACACACACACACACACACAGACACACAGACACACAGACAGAGAGAGAGAGACTGATGGTGTGTGTGTGTGTGTGTGTGTGTGTGTGCAGATTCCTGCAGCTGCTCGTGTGCCCCCTGCCGACGAAACAAGAAAGAGGAGACAAACTAAACACAAAATCAGACGATATTCAAACGTGTGGAAAGTAACGTAGATTCAAAAAGAAAAAAAACAACAACAAACAAATGGAAAACGAAAAATAAAACGACCAGACAAAAGCTCAATGCGAAGACCACCACACACACACACACAAAAAAAAAGAAAACAGAAGAACAACTAGAGATTATACCGGTTATTGTTCTACGCTTCTCTCCATCATGATGGCTTTATTTGGTGGTTGCAGCACGGAGGTGGAAAACTCTTCCCTCAACTTGTACGAATAGGAAGGGGAGCGGTAGGCGACAGGGGGGGGGGAGGGGGGCTCCACGTGAAGGCGGAGGTTGGTGTTTGCAATGGATGACTCCCGCATCGATTGGATTCTCGCGAACCAGACAAGGTACTACGAGATCTTGGGTGTGCCGAAGAACGCCGATGAGAGGGAGATACGTCGCAGTTACCACAGACTGGCCCTTCAGATTCACCCAGACAAGAACGCGAGCAACAAGAAGGCCGCAGAGGCGTGCTGTGTGGTGATGCGTGCATACGAAGTGCTCAAGGACGAGCGGCTACGTATCATCTATGATCAACATGGTGAAGAGGGACTCAGAAGGCATGAGGAAACGGGTGCTACGTCGTTTGTAGTGGTGGTGCGGGCGATATTGACGTTTCTACTTTTTAGGGGACTTTACGCTGTGGCTAGTCGGTCACACGCCGTCGAGACAGTGGAGGAGACGTTTCCCTCGGCGTGGCCATGCACGCCACGGGGGCGGGCGTATGAATTTGCGCGGGAGCGAAAGTCACAACGCGAGGCATCCAGACGTCTCGTGCGGAAAGTCTACGGACTGGCTTTGTTGCTGCTTCTTTGTGTTTCTGCAGGTGCTGTTGTTTTCCAGGCCTTTGGTAGAATGAGGGGCAGGGATGGGTGTGACGCAGACCTGTACCACATTCTGTCTAGGGAGAGCAGCTGCAACAAGGATGATGCGGGTGCTGCACTCATCCTCCGCTCAACATCGGGGAGAAACACATCAGACATTGCGGTCTGGCGACCCTCGGGCATCACTGAAGGGCACGCCAGGAGGCTGCTGCAGCGGTGGGCCAAAGAGCAATGTCCCACAGAACAGCTCTTGGCGTGGGCCTCGCGGGAGCGCTACGAACAGACCGCCACTCTTCGTGTCAGACAGGCGCTCAGAGCCGTGCGCAGCCCTAACCGCGCTGCGAAGCGCAAGTGGCCACCCAAACGATGGTGGCCGAAGTTTGAGGAATCCTTCACCGTAAAGTCTTCCGATGAGCTGTTCGTGGCCTCTCCGCTGTGCAAGCAATTTGGCTGAATAATTGTGCTGCGCGGGTGGTGGTGGTCGATTGGATGACCATAATCGACATGTGTTCACATTACTGGTCGTCTTGCTCGTGGACATCAGATCGTGCATTGCACATGCGTGGAGAGAAAAAGAGAGGGACGGACAGACACACACCTTCGTATGCAAATAACATCTCTTTATCCCTCTGTCTGTCTGTCTGTCTATATTGTTGTGTAATGATGATGATGATGATGATAAGTCTCTTTGCACCAGCTGCTACTTTTGTTTTTATTTTCATTCTTATTTGTTTGATTTATCCTTCTCTCTACCGTTGTTGTTGTTGTTCTCCTTTCTGTTTGTTGCGCCTCATCGTCTTGTTGACCTGTGGAAAGAGGGGTGGGTGGGTGGGTGTGTGTGTGGGGGGGGGGGGGAAAGTGAAGGGAAGTGCGATGGATGCAAGAGTGAAGGAACTCATGAGGACTGCGTCTGGCACATGGGTGCCATGGGAAGCTGCTGTTCAGGTTGTCTCCTCGCTGTTCCAGTCCAGCGAGGGCAACCGCAATGTGCCACTTATTCATGCGGCAGTGGGAGAATGCATGCGTCTTTGCATTGTCCAGCACAAGGCGGCGGAGGCCCTTCGCGTTCACGAGCTGCTCAGCCGCTCGGGGCACGCCTTTAACCCACAAGGTCACACTCACACTCGCTACAGTCGCCGTCGGTTGTCTTTATTCCCAGCGCGATTGGACCTGGAGGCGTTGCAGGGTCTTTGCACGGATGAACTTGCCCTGCTGGCACTGCTGCAGCAGCCACACCGTACCCATCAGAGCAAGGTCGTGGCTCAGCTGATAGCAGCAGAGGACGAGGATTGTGATCATGTATGGGATATACAGGTTCCAGCAGGGCGGGGAAGCGCATACTCTGCAATGTCGTCTCATAGCGCCCCCTGGACTCTGTCACCCGCCAGTGAGGCTGTTGCCACTGAGGCTGAGCAATTCCGCATTCTTTTTCAGCAGAATATGCAGCTCCTCCGCACCACAGGGTATTTGGACCAAAGGCTGGGTCTTTGCTATCTCCTTTCTCAGATGCGCCGCGTGGTGGACGACCGGCGTCTCTCTTCTCAGGTGGAGGTTGATCCTCTTGTGCGTGTTGGCCGTGCCGTGCTAGGCCACTCTCTTGTGTTTACGACACCATCTACTGAGGCGGCTCGTCAACAGCTTCTGTTCGAGGATTTGGGCAGCGTTGCAGGTGTGAAGAGTCTTAGTGAGGTGGAGCGGGCGAAGCTGGCTGCACTAGAGACTACTATCGATCCGGTGAGGCCACTATGCAAGAATCCATTAAGGTTCATGCACTCCTTAGCCACGTCGTGGGATGCGCTCCTCGTGCGGCGTACCGCGCTCACTCTTGTCTTGCCGGAGGCAGCCCATGATGTTCTTCCACGCAGCAGCAGCGACCGGAAGAAGGGGGACAAAGGTAGAAGCCGCAGCGGAGTTCGCCGGAGGGGCGATGAGTTCGCGGAATGCAACTCTTCGGTATCTGTCTGGACGGATCCACAAAGTGAAATTTTCGGCGGTGCGGAGGTTCACGATGCGGCGGGACGTGTGGAGTCGATTATCAATCGTCGGCTTCACCGCAATATTGTCATCCCGGATACATGTTTTCTGCTACAAAAATTTAACCAACTTCAACAGTTGGCAAAATATCGTGAAGTGGTGATTCCACATTCGGTTTTCCTCGAATTGGTGCACTCAGCTTTAGATGATCAGGGTCCACGCCGCTTCTATTCACGCCGTGTGCTACAATGGTTGATGCATGCAACAACAACAACAACAACTGAAAAGTCAACGCAGGGATGGAAAAGTACATTAAGCCCGTACTCCGTCGCGATGCGGCGAGGACAAGGCGGCGTCACGCTTCTGGGTTTGCAAGATGAAGTGGCTCTCCTTGAGGACAGTCCTGATCGCTTTTTTCTGGCCGATACATTTGCGTCCCATGAGTTGGGTGCATGCAGCGTCGGCAACTCAAACGTTGCTAGTGTGCTGGTGGCAAAACAACTGGAGAGATGTATATCAACAGCACACGGACGAATGACATGTCTAAGCGGTTTAAATCGAGCCAGCGAACTCGACCATCTTGTTGCTGGGGTTGTAGCGTCAGAGAGAGAGGCCAATAATGGCAGCAGCGGCGGTGACACCAAAGGGGCCCATGGAGCTGCAGTGCACTTCGCTGGAAGACCGACGCCTCTGTTCAAGTCCCGGTCGCGCTCCTACTGGGCTCGCACCCCTGTTGTGTTGGCGACGACGAGCGACGACACCCGAAGAGCCGCCTTTGTGCTTGGCCTGTCGATGTTCCCTCCTGTTAGCGCTGCGTAGCAGTGGGGAGAGTGCGAGGCCAACCACAAAGGCGGAAGAGGAAGAGGAGGAATGGGCGAGGGACAAAGTCTCAAGCTAAGCGAAATTGCGAGTTGCATGCCGAAGTTGTGCACCGATTTTTTTTTTTACAAACATTTCCCTCCGCCCCCACCTCCTTTTCTTCTTTCCTTTTTCTTTGCATTGGTCGTTGTATATTCTTATCAGTTTGTTTTACTTTCCGTTTTCTTTGTATGTGCCCCTCTCACTTTCTTTTTTTCTGTTTCTCCCGCTTTCACGGTGTGCCTGTGAGCGGGAGGTGGGAGAGAGAGAGAGGGGGATATATATATATATATATATATATATATATATATGTGTGTGTGTGTGTGCGGATTTGTTTGATTCTCGTTTCCGTTTCGTCCGCTGATTAGCCTTGACCCATTCTCTTCTTTCTCTTCTTTCTCTTCCTTTTCTTCGCTTTCCATGAGGAAGCACACTATCTCGGCATCGCGTGAGATCTACGCTTTTGCAGGCATCTATATTCACACAGACACATGTTCCGTCGGTCGTGCATCTCAGCCGTCCAGAGGACGCGTCTCAACCACGTTTCGTTGGTGTTCAAACAACTGGAGGGTTCCAACCCTTTGACTGTGAAGGACAAACCCGTGAGCTCGTGGTCAGATGAGTTCATGAAGCCACCTGTATCGAAGGAGATGACGGCAAAATATGGTCAATACGCCAAGTATTCTGATCCTGCTCTGTGCACGGTGGATACCTCCTCAGAAGTGGTGCTCAACACATATCCGGATGGCTCTTCGCAGGGTCGCATTGAAACCACTGCCGGTGTTGCTTTAAAGGATTATGATGCCTCTATGTGGGATGAAGACTTTTTTCGGAAGTACATACTGAAGCCGAAGCTTTCGGATGAACTGGAGGATCGGGCACGTGTGACGGATTACGCACTCAACTCTGCCCTTTTAGGCTTCGTCATTTTGATGGTTCGCTACGCCATGCTGCCACTCTGGTACGTTGGCCAGCCGGCCATGTCGATGGTTGGCCAGATGAATATTGAGGCGGAGGTGGGGGTGCTAGAGGAGCGCGAGTGCAAAACCGTTGTATGGCGAGGCAAGCCAGTTTACGTGTACCGGCGCAATGAGCGCCAGATGAACGATGTGATGGGGACTCCACTCAATGCTCTCAAGCACCCAGAGAAGGACGAGGCCCGCTTTCCCGATCACCGTGACAAGGCCGTTGTCATTGCTATCTGCACGCACTTGGGATGCATCCCCATCCCAAACGAGGGCCTTTTCAATGGCTTTTTCTGCCCTTGCCATGGTAGCCACTACGATGCTTCGGGGCGCATTCGTCAGGGCCCGGCGCCATTGAACCTGGAGGTGCCACCATACAGGTGGGTGGACGACCAAACAATTTATCTGGGGAAGCTGTAAACGCCAATTTCATATGCATGTATAACAGTTATATATGCTTGTGTGGCAGGAAACCTCTTTTGCTTCATTGCTGTCAGAATGATGAGCTAGCAACAGAGGGAGAGTGCGTATGAGTGATGGGTTTACTTGCACTGATGTGACGATGTTCTTGGTTAGGTGTAGTATAACAAGAAACAAGCAGGAAACGAAGGTAGAAAGGGAATAGATGGAATCCTTAGGGCGATTCGGCGGGGGCTTAAAAAAGGGTGACGTCATGTTGAAAAGGAAATAAGAAAGGGGGAAAGAAGATGGGAAGAAGGACTTGGTGCAGTGCGTGATGTGGCTGGACGGAGAGGCGGGGAAGTGAAGAATGAAAGAGTCTGCGGGTGGATTAGCGAGCCAGAGAAAAAGGTACAAATCGCCACGAGTGGAGGAGCGGATGTGCAGTGAGTGGGATGTGAAACGCATGGGAGAGCCCTCGGCAGACGTGCGCGCTGCACGGGGCGGTTGCTTCTGCCTCTTCCCGCTTCGTCTTTTGGGCTTCGTTGTTGTCCCCGAATTGGTTGCAAATGCAACAGGAATGACCAACGAAGAAGAAGACGACGACGCACACACGCACATATGCGCAAACAGAAAACAAACAAACAAAAAAAAAACAAAAGGAAAACAACAATGCACGACATCGTCAAGTCGGGAGATGGAAATCTGAAGTGCGTCTGTGTTTCTGGTTGTATCTTTGGCTGCTGGTTTCGCTGCAAACCAACGGTGTCTTTCTCGTCCCCACTCTTGTCTTTGTTTTTAGTTCTTCTTCTTCTTCTTCTTCCATCTGTGTTTTTTCCTTTTTTTTCTTGTTTTGTTTCCCTCTTCACTGTCATCGTCATTGCCGTCTCTTTCACCACCGCCTCTTGCTCCTCTTCTTCCTCTTCTTCCTGCACGTGTTGGGGCATGGGGAGGTGACGGCGGGTAAACCGCTTTCCCAGCGTTACTGCCCCCCCTTTTTTTTTTTGTTTCCGTGTGTGTGCTTGTATGTTATTCTTGTAAAGGCTGGTGGTGGTGGTCGTTTGTTTGTTTTCTTTTCGTTTTGCCTGGCGCTCGTTTCTCAGCGGACACGCACGGCCGCTTGGTGCCATTCTCGTCACGGGAAGGCGGGAACAAGGCCTGTAGAGTACGAAGAGCAAAACAACAACATCAACAACAAACGGATGAGGGAAATGATGATGTCTTCAAGGGGAACAAAGCGACAACGTGAAGACCCGTGCGATGGGGGGAGGGCGGTGTTGTCTCGATTCTCGGCTTCGTCGCATTGCGCGAGGGCCGATGTGGTGTGTGGCAGCGATGTCGGACGAAGCTCCCACGTGGCAGATTCTGGCATTCCGTTTTATTGCGTCAACGAAGAAGGACAAGCCTCACTCGCCACTCCTTTCTGGTTGAATGGCTGGTCCGCCATTACGCATAGAATGGCGGACATGCTCTCGGTTGTTGCAAGGGACGGAGGTGGCCTGCTTCGAGCCGACAGCGCACGTTTGAGCGCCTATAATATGAGATCCTCGCTGCCTCGCCGAGTTGAGGTGAATGTTATTCGGGGTGACACAGGTAGGCGCTATTGCTTCACTTTTAGTGCACCGCGTCTGGAGGTCTCCCCTGGTGCAGGAGATGCGGATGCAGGAAACACGGCGTATCGCGACGTTATTGTGTGTGAATTGCTGGATCAGGTGCGAATGAGGATGGCACTAACGGTAGAGCGGCCATGGATTGTTCTGTTCCAGGGGAAAAACCTTCAGACTGAATCTGGGGCAGAGTTGTTGCTTTCATCCTTACTTTCCGAGTCGTGTCAGCGGATCTCACTCGCCATCTTTTGCAACGTGGAGGCATAGTGGCTCTCTCACGATCGTTTGTTGCGCACGGTGATACATGACTCTGCGTGATGAGGCTTGTGGAAAAGACGCTTTTTTTTTTTCGCTTCCTTTTGTTGTTGCTTTCAAGGGTGTGGTGTGTGTTTGTGTGTGTGTGTGTTTTGTGGTGTGAAGATATGCATGCTTGTGGTGAATGTATAAGGGGCAGGGCATGCACTGGGGGATGCGGATGACAGGGAAGAGAGGCGGGGCGGCCTTTGCATCCCCGTAGGGCGCATATTCTTCAGTTTCGTTCTAGACCCCTTCGTCTTTAAAAAAAAAAAAATAATAAAATAAAATGAAATTCGTTCAAGTGTTTTGTTTCCACAATTGACTCTCCATCTCGTGTTCATTTGCTTGCGTCAGACCACACATGAAAATAGTAATGCGATGCGGCTGCATCGATGGCGTTGTGTTGTTGCTGGGTTGGATTCTTTCGGTGCATCTTGTCGCGTCCCCAGCAGCTGGCGCTTACTGCACCATTCCACCGGAGTCCCTGAAGGGGCGCTGCCCCGCTCTCTCTCAACCCGACTTTCTCACCGCTCTCTTTTGGCGCAACACGGTGGCTGCCTCGTGGTCTTGTAGTGCCGTATGCCATGCACCGTGGATCGCACACGATGAGCTCTCGCTCCGGTTGGAGATGGAAGGATGGTTGCGCGCGAACCGCACGGTGGGAATGTTCCCCGAGGCGTACGCTTTTGTTTGGGATGAGCTGATGAGACTGACAAACCACCTGCAAGGCAACGTGCAGGATCCGCGGCACGAGATGAGTGTATACGCTAGAAGGGCCAATGCGACCCTTAAAGACATGCCGTGGTTGCTCGTGACGAACGACACCCTCATGAAGGCACATCAGTTTTATCACCAATACGTGCGGCGGCGGCCAATATTGCGCGTGCTTCACCTCTCGGAGGATGCGGGAGAGCCGGCGAGGATTCGCGCGTATCTGCTGGATGTGATGGGCTGGTGGGCCGAAGCAGAGCATCGTATCTCCCGCGAGCCACGGGCCCCTGTTCCGTTTCTCCCGTGGGTCAGCCTAAATCAGCTTATCGGGCCGGAACTGCCGTCCGAAAATCTCGTCGACGTCTTTAATGGGGGGAATACAAGCATTAAACGGCAAAGTTCATCCGGGTTGCGACGCCGCTCATTTACCTTCTTCCCTCCCCGTCTCCCACTCCCTACGGCGTTGGTGTATTACTACACCGAGGACTGTGCTGCATGTGAGGTGTTTGGAGCGGCGTTCGACCTGTTGCCACTTATGTATCGCCGGCTGTGCGAATACGGGCACCATTTCATCGTTAGCTGTAGTCCGTTGGTTCTCTTTTTCCGGGCTGCCGCAGGTCCATCACAGTCGTCAGTGCCAACACTCGGGATATACGGTGTGCGGCGGCAGCAGGTGCCGATGGTATCAGTCTTTGTATCATTCCTCATTGATGTGGATGAGTTTTTCAACCCGGAAAATTTCTTTGAGGGGTTTAAAATACCGCTTGGAACACACACGAGCATTGTAGAAACACTGGTGGAGGTGCTGCAGCATCTGGCAATGTGGGGCATTCTGCAGCCGCGCTACCTATCGCCCGCAGAAATCGCGGAGATGGATCAGTTGGAATATGAGCGGGAGGTGAGGGAGAAGCAGGCACATGCGTCGTCGACGAATGTGACCACCACTGCAACCCCAAAGATGAGGGAGCAGTGGAAAGGCGCGGCAAAGCGACGCGGTCGCGTGGTTTCATTGGAGGATCACCTTCGAGGAGTATTGACGTTTCACCTAAAGAAATTGCAGGGTGAGAACGCGACAGATATTGAGGGATTGAACTTATTGACATGGTCGCAACTGCAGCCATTGTGGCTGAAGGTTGTGTGTGTTGTGCTTTCCATTCTCTGGTTTGCGTTGTTGAGGTGGCCGCCCGATACCACTACCATACGAGGACGATGGTCTGGCGGCGAGTAGTAGGCAGATATGGGGGCAGAGGAGATTAGGGAGGGCGGGAGGAGAGATTTGGTTGGACCTCGCCGCCATGCTTCCTTGTTTCACTCTGCTGCTGCTGCTGTTCAGCCGAATGACGCCGACGTGGGGAGCACACACACACACATACACACACAGTCCATGTGGTCTTACACCATCATGTGGCCGCACGAGCGCAAAACACCCATCGTGGCACTGGAGGACGACGACGACGACGACGACGACGAATAAAACCGATGCGAAAGAGAAATAGTGGGATTGCTCCTCAACAGTGGGGAAAGGGAGGCGGGTGCTTTGACGTGGCTGCGCATTCAAACGGCAGAAGGGGACGAACGAAACGAAATATTTTATTAAAATTTTTTTTTTTCTTTGTCCGTCGGCTCCGTCGCTGCTGTTGTTGCTGCTTTCCAGGCGCTTCCCCACTCCCCCCGTTTGTATGCCGGTCCAATTCGCCCATCTTGGCGGCATGACACCCCCCTCCCCCGCAAAAAAAAAAAAAAAAAGAGGGCGCACATGCGGGGGCATGAAAGGGCAGACGCATTTCTTCTTGTTTTTAAAAAAAAAAAAAAAAAATCCTCGTCAGTGTTGCTTGTTATTGCCTTTCTCTCTGCATATATACATATAAATATATTTATTCTTCTGCGGTGAGAAGAGGAAGTCGTCTTGTCACCATCGCTACATACTCCCCTCCACACACCGAGAGAGAGAGAGAAAGAGAGGGACGTGTTATATATATATATATATATATAAAGGGAGAGAGAGAAATATTATAAATATCTAAATATAAATCATACCTATATATATATATATATATATATATATATATATATATATATATATTTATTTATAGAAAGAGAGATATCGCTCACACATCGCTGCTGTTACATTATTATGGACGCTACGTCGTACAAGATTCGCACGGAGAGCTTTGAGGTGGATCAGTATGTCAGAGTGCAGCTATCGAATGGCCGCTCTGAGATTGGCGTCGTTGTGGCGATTGATGAGCTGGGCGAAACTGCTGTCATCGCTACACGCCACGGGTACGACATCACCGTGCGTCTCAGTAGCGTGCGACGCGCCTTCTTGGTGGTGCTCGACCTCAACGGCGTTCTTGTGGCGCGTGGACGGGGGAGTTTTGTCCATCGACCGGGTGTGGAGGAGTTTATCAGCTTTGTGATGAACAATTTTGTCGTTGCGGTGTGGACAAGCGGGCTGGAGCGCACTTCCAACCCCATCATCGACAAGGTGTTCGACGGCTATCAGGACCGGCTCCTGTTTAAGCTGTATCGCGACTCGTGCACGGTGTGGCCGACCCCGGAGAAGCCGTACTGCACTATTAAGAACCTGCAGAGCATCTTTGACAAGTACCCAAAGAGCTTTCACGCCGTCAACACCATCATTGTTGATGATTCACCAGACAAGTGCTCACACCCAGACATCGCTCTGTGTCCCGTGCCGTTCAGTAATCCGGAGAAGCAGGTCAACGACAACGGTCTCACGCTCGCCATGGAGGTGCTGAAAGAGGTGCTCCGCCTCGAGTCACATGAACCGCTAATTCGTGCAAGTGAGGAGCGACTGATTGCACTCGCCGCGAAGGAGGAGCAAGAGAGAAAAGAAAGGGAAGAACGGATGGTAATGGGCAGCGGTAATGATGATGACGAGGCGGGAGACGATGAGAAAAACTCGGACAAGCCTGATATCAAAAATCCATCAGGACTGCAGGAGATATTCCTCTGGGCAACGCGGTTGTGCTGCGACAACATTAGCGGGAGTTGCACGCGCGAAGGTTGCCGCTTCAGTCATGACCCTGATGACGGAAAGCGTCCCTGTTCGAGAAAAGGTTTGTGTCGTCGGGGCCACGCACACCGATGGACAAACGACCCTCACGCTAAAGTAGCGACGGCGCCTGCGCCTGCGCAGCGTAAGCCACATGAAACATCATCCCCCTTCGATACGTCCAACATAGTCTCAATCTTTTCTACGAACCCGGATCAACACAGGCAGCAACAACACCGACAGCGCGACGGGGACCACGGTGGCTACACACCTTCGAGACAGGGTCAGCCAAGGTATACGCAACCGCCGCCGCAACCGCCGCCGCCGCCGCCGCCGCGGCTGCAACAACAACACCAACACCACCACCACCAACAACATCAACAACAACAACAACAACAACAACATCAAAGGAAGCAACAGCCGCAGCACGAACAACAGACCCGACAGCATCTGGATAGACGGCGGAAGGGTGGAAGAGACGGTGGAGCTCAGCACGACAGGGAGACTGTTTCCCTTGGCAAGGTTATTGATAACAAGTTATCTGATGTCCTGCGTTCGTCATGTCTTCAACACAGACCGATGCACGAAATGCATGTGCCAACTCATACTGCGCCGAGGGTAGCACCAATACGGCTAACTTGTGACAGCAATGACGGTGGCGCCCTTCTTCGCCACCTACAGGCCGCATTGTCTACCGGAAATGGCGCAGGTGTGGAGGATGCAAAGAGTGGGTCAAACAGGAGGAGGCACAGATAGTTCTCAGGCGTTGCTTACCACCAATCATTAGCACTATCGCAATGCTGCCACTGCACACACACACACACACAGAGAGAGTGAGAGAGAGGGGAGAGTGGTATATATATATATACAGACAGACAGACACACACACACACACACACATACACAGGTGCATGCACGCGTACGTACGTACAAACATTCACGTACATCCGTGCATAGTTACACGTGGCAATCAAAATTTCTTTTTCTTCACCCCCAAACATTTCTGTGGTAGTGATGGGGCTTTCGTTGACGGTGCGGCGCGAGGAGGGGTGGGAGGGGAGGGGAATACGCCACCAAAGCACCACCCACTGCGGATATGGTTCGCTTATAGTTAGAAGGTGCAAAGGCATTTCTCGAATGAAGATGTTGACGAATGTGTGTGTGTGTGTGTGTGGCTGGGAGTTCTTCATTTTGTTTTCTTTTGGCGGCGGGGGAGGGAGGGGGAGAGGCGTGGACCAAAAGCAAGTCATGAGCGAGCGCTTTGTTTGTATGTTCTGCGGCATGTGCCCCCTCTTTGGGGGCGTGTATGTGCATTCAGCAGCTCTTTCCCGATACCTCGCTCTCATGGGATTTTTCTCCCTTATATATATACACACACGTCTGTGCGTGTGTTTGTGTGTCCATTCGGAAATGACATGAGTTTTTCCTGCAGAGGGTCTTTGCTTGTTTCTTCTTCCTCCTTCCCGCAATCCTGATATGCGCCTTCGGTTCTGAGTACGTATCTGACGACGCGGTTTTCTTTTTGTTTTGGTTCTGTGTAATGTTGACGCTTCTAAAGCATGGAGTATGTATGGATGCTTATCAGAATTCTGTGTACGCATCAAGACGACATCCCGCGTGCCCCACCATTTGCACAAGAGTCTATACTCTGCTTTGCTCCGTTCTCACCTCATCTCATCTCTCTGAATGGATGTGGGCCGACTGAGTCCAGAAGCAGGGGAAAAAAAAAAATGGCGAGACACGAAACGAACACGCGAGGCGGGGGGGGGTGGTGGTGGTGGTGGTGGTGTAATGTCTGAAAGCGGCTGCGGGTATTTGTGGGGGAAGAAGGAAAGAGGGCAAGGAAGAAATGAATTGCCTAATGATGGTGGAAGGGGTGAACAAAAACACACACACACAAATAAAAGAAAAGGCAAGACAAATGGAACGGTTTTCCATCTCTTTGTCACTCACACTCTCTCGCTCTCTTTTGTATCCGCGTATATATATAAATATATAATATATTTGTATATTTGTATGTATATATATATATATATATATATATATATATATGTGTGTGTGTGTGTGTGTGTGTGTAAAGGGGGAGAGAGAAGAGACAAATGGGTGGAGTGTGATGCGATGGGTCGTAGGGGAGGGGCGCGTGAACCACGTCTGTCCTCTTTCTGCTTTCCCTTCCTTCTTATTGTTCTTCTACCCGGGGGGTTACACTCGTGCGTGTATCAACTGCTTTTCTTCCCAGCACCGCTATTCTCTTTTCTTCTCTTCTCTTCTTTTTTTTTTTTATTGTGTTCCTGTTCCCTTCGTTCTGGGTGCTTTGGTGTGCGGCTCGGCGCGTGGCCGGCAGCAGGCGGGGAGGAGGAGGAGGAGGCGGTTGTGGTTGTGGCTGTAGGGTGGTGATACGCCGATCTCGACTCACTGCGCAGTGAAGCATTGACATGCACACCCGTCAGCCTCTCTTCTTTTTCTCTTTCTTTTCTTCCTCTTCGTTTCTGTTTCTTTTTTTGTGTGTTTTGTTGTTACGGATCTCCTCCGTCTTCTGAAGCAAATTCAAAGTAAATATGCGCAGGGAGAACAACCCCGACTGCACGGGCAGAGCAGCAGCAGCGCGCGCATGTGTGTGCACGCGTGTGTGTGTGTGTGTATGTGAGGGGCTGCGGGATCGGCAATGGCGTGACATCAACCAACAAACCAACCGACAGGAGAGAAGAGGATCACGCGACGTAAAATATATGCAACCGGCTGGTGATATCGCCCTCGGTAACGGAGGGGTGGGCGACTGGGAGTCAAGGGCTTTTGCTCTTGTTTCTTCTTGTCGGTGTGTGTTTGAGTGGCTGCTGCTGCTACCGCACCCCTCCTCCTCCTCCTCCTGATTTGTACCGCATCAAAATGGCTCCCTTTCGATGTGAGGGGTAGTGGCAGATGCCGTGTTCTTCTGCAGACGCGCACGGTCTTCATTGTTTCTTGTCTGAGTGTGTGCCAGCCAACCAACTGGTTGGTGAGAGAGAGAGAGAGAGAGACGGTAGTCTTAAAAAAAATATGATAATAATAATAAGAACGGCAGCGACGAGACGGTGCACCAAAACCACGGCAAAATCGATCTTTTCGCACCGCATATTCTTCTGGTCTCTTTTTTTATTTATTTTGCTTAATAGTGACACGGCGTGTTTTACGAATGGGATACGAATACATGAGATCTCTACGATTGGATCTCCCTGTCTTTCATGTGTTTCATCTTCTCTTTCCCCGCCTTTTTTTGTTTGTTTGTTTGTTCCTGCCAGAAGGCAGCGATGTTTACCTGAGGGAGCGAATGACACATAACTGCATTGCGTTCACTACTTGAGGCAGAAGGATGCAGACGCTCTATTGCTGTTTCTATTGCCACTGCCTTCACGCTGCCTTTGTGTGGTGAAATATGCCATATGCACTGTTGCCTGTGCCGAAGATGACAGTTGTGGTTCTTTTCTTGTCCTCAGGTTTAGCGAGGCGCATGGTTTGGGAATGGCGTTTTGGGGGGTTCTGCCGGTGTACCTCGGCAGGGGCCTTGGTGTGAGCCGGTAGGGTGAAATGTGTGCTGCAGTCGCCTAACGCTGCCGCCTTGCACCGCTGCTTTTCGTCTTCTCTACACACCCGTCACATAGAAACTTTCCCACACACTTTAATTTTATTGAAATCTTTTTCTTCTGCTTTGCTCATCTTGCCAAAGTTTTTGTTTGTATCGAATACTCAAGCAAAGAAATTCTTTTTTTTTTCCCCCTTCTTGAAAATCGTACCACTAAACAACCACCACCCACCCTGCCTCGGTGGATTCACATGGCGTGCAGTTTGCTGATTACTGGGTCGAGGGGGATGCCTCTGTTGCAGGGGTTGATTTGCCTCCTTGCATTTGCATGTGTTGCAGAGGGGGTGCTCGTGCCGTTTCCCCCAAGCTTTTATGTTACAATCGGTACAACTATCCCGTTTTCTTCGTCTACGCCTGTGGCGCAGAGCGGTGCGATTTATGTGTCGAACCAAACGAAACAGCTACGCATTGATAACTTCTTTCTCGGAAATCAGTACTCCTTCCTTGTAGATGGAGTGCGGCAGCGCGGGTACGTGATTGAGAACAATGCCCCCGGCAGCCTTGGTGGGAGCCATGAGGGTCGGAGCAGCTTCTGTCGCACCTTTGCAATGGGTGGTGATGTGGCAAAGTTTGGGGTTCCGGATGAGTTCGTAAAGCACGCCGAGCCGAACCTCGTGCGTGGCGTCGAGGTGACACGCTACACGGGGTACGACCGTGACAGCACGGGACCCTTGCAGCAAGTGGACTACTACGTCCGTAATGTCAGCTTCTACTTCCCGGGAAACACGAAGGATTCTGAAGTGGAGGTTGCTTTTACAATTCCATGGAGAGTTCAGACACGGCGGCAGCAGCAGGCCCTCAGGGAGCTGACGGATGCACCGGTCACGTTGCCAAACTGGCGCTACTTTGGTAGTCCCTTCTTTGATGAGGTGGCAATGCTGGATGAGCCTTATGCTACTCACCTGCAAAGGCTGATGATGGACACAGTCGTGACCGTTGATTTCTACAACTTTGTTCCCATTGCGCCGGATCCCTCTGTGTTCTCAGTGCCGTCGGACTGCGAGGAGGCAGATGTGGAGCCCACACGCACTAGCATGGACATCTCCCTCGCTCAGCGACTTTTAGTGGATTTGAGTTTTTGCACTCCAGCAGGGCGGCAGATACTTAAAAATAAGCTCCGGTCTTCATGAGACCATTTCATTCCGTCTCGCTGTTTTTTTTTTTTTTTTTATTACTATTTTTTTTTTTTTGTGTGTTCGTGTTTCCCTTTCTGTAGTGGTGGTAGGAGCGGACTGAGGATTGATGCATGCTGTTAATCTTCTGCGCTGCATATATCGCTCCAACTCGTTTGTTGCTTTCTTCCCCTCTTTTCTTTCTCTCCTTCTCTGGTGTGTAGCGTTAGTAAAGAGGCGAAACGCGAAAGAAGTACGAAAGCGCACTCGAATCCGAGGGGGATTGTGATTTCCCTGCTTTATCTCTACATACCTTCTCTCACCAAACACACAGTTTTCTTCTGATGCCGATCTACAAGATTATTTCGAAAAGGCTGAAGTCTTCCGAGGTTGTATTGCAGAAGGTTGATGAGGATGATGCCCTTCGCGTCGCTCTGCCAACCATATCGAGAAAGCTGGGCATTCCATCCATGAAGAACTACGTTATATTTACCTGCAACGGAAAACGGTGTCCAATCGCTCTGCTGGATCTGGACATCCCGCTCAAGGAACAAGGCATACAGCCACTCTCTTATCTATATGTCACCCCGTCCGACGCCACGCCAAAGGGAGCCAACGGCGAGGAGCTTCCATTGGCGACAGAATTGCGACGAGATGAATTGGATGGTGAGAACGACATTCCACCACCACCACCGCCACCCCCTGATGAGAAGAGCACACATGAATCTTTGAAATCAGAAGCGGCAGGAGAGCGCGCTGCCGAGGAGGAAGCGGCGAGGAAGCGTGCAGCCGAGGAGGACGCGGCGAGGAAGCGTGTGGCCGAGGAGGAAGCGACAAGGAAGCGTGCAGCCGAGGAGGACGCGGCGAGGAAGCGTGTGGCCGAGGAGGAAGCGGCGAGGAAGCGTGTGGCCGAGGAGGAAGCGACAAGGAAGCGTGCAGCCGAGGAGGAAGCGGCGAGGAAGCGTGCAGCCGAGGAGGAAGCGGCGAGGAAGCGTGCAGCCGAGGAGGAAGCGGCGAGGAAGCGTGTGGCCGAGGAGGAAGCGGCGAGGAAGCGTGCAGCCGAGGAGGAAGCGGCGAGGAAGCGTGAGGCCGAGAAGAAGAAGGTGGTCTTGGACTGTGGGGTTCGTGGCATCTCCCAAAGAAACGGAGCTTGCTGCGAACCTCTGCGAAGGCCCCATTCTGAGGCGCTGGGTGACGGATACAAGCAATCCGGCGTGGTCGTGTCAGCGGAGATTGAAAACCATGTGTTGCTTAATCTGGTTCCCGACGTTATAGGAGTGCCAGCGCTGAATGACGGGCACATCTACTATGACTCTGGCGTTCCTGGTGAGGTGGCGCACGTGCTTGCGGCCGTTGCGAAGAGCAACATACTGCACCACTCCGTGCTGCTGCGGCTTGCTGACGTGGTGATGCGCCATCGCCCCAACCGGCCACAAGTGTTTGTGTGGTCACACTTGCAGAGCAAGCTGGGTGGCACCCAAGTGATTGCACAGCCTGAAAAGAATGGCCTCCGCCACCGCACTTCTGCGCCTTCACTGTCATTCGCACCGGTGGGTGACACCGTCTTGAAGCGTCTCACATCGGGTGCCCCAGCGGGCCCATCCAGGACGGTGTTGCAGTAC
This sequence comes from Trypanosoma scelopori, assembly GCA_030849745.1. NCBI lineage: Eukaryota > Euglenozoa > Kinetoplastea > Trypanosomatida > Trypanosomatidae > Trypanosoma > Trypanosoma scelopori. The sequence goes on along the minus strand of JASANX010000979.1, from coordinate 4,868 downwards.
TGGGTCAAGCTCCTCTTCGAGGTCAAACCGGACAACCCAACGCTTTTCATGTGGTCAAAGTTGGAGGCAAAGGTGGGTAAGGAATTGCTGGGAATGACCACGTGGAATTCGACGCAGAACTTTGTTCCGGAGAATCCCACAACAGCACTGCTGCTACGCGATGTGCCGCGCGGGTCCGCAAGCTACGCAGTGCTGCGCAGCATCACAGATTTCATGTTTGAAAAAAAGCCGGACGCGCCCGAGAGATGGATATTGTACCACCTTGTGGGACGACTGAAATCCGGAGGCTCGTCATCGGAGAGCTTCTTGGCGATGCCCCTTCGAGTATCGGGAGAAGAGTCGGTGGGGGGTATGAACGGCATTTTTAAACTGGACGATGACGGTGACACCAAGAGGGATTTGTCACGGACGATGATGGCGATTCAGAGTCTGTTGAGGGATCGCTCAGCTGCATCCTTTTCTTTGGCAGGCGACACGAAGCGACAAACCAGGGACGCGTCAACGCAGACGTCGTCGCTCCTCCACGTGAACGGGGAAGCGAACTCGGGTCAGACGGGGTGCGCACCGCGTGTCAAAAGTGTCTCACCAAATCGGCTCACTTCATTCATGCACGACCTCTCGCCAAGGGAACTGCTGCAGCTGCCAGTGCTGTGTTACCATCCACCCTTCTTCCGCGGCGGCAGCCTATGCAGCAACAACAACAACATCATTCGTCGTTATGATGTTACCGCTCCCGAGGTGGAGCGCCTCCACTCGGTGTCACCTTTACGCCAGAAGACATACGAGTTGCCATTCTACCCGCTGGAGTGCCCCAGCAACTCCGTACCTCACGAGAGCTGCTTTCCCCGGCAGCGTGATTCATCCCCTCTTCACCGGAATGACAGGGGATTCTCAGTGGGCTCACCATGCGTTCAAGAGCGTTCTAGTGGAAACGAACTGCAGCGCTACGGTGTCGGTCTGATGTCACCGCACGATAAGCTCCGATCACCGGCATCATCACCGACGGGCGACTTCTCAATCGGAGGGTCTGCGGATTTGCGTTACTTGACACGGCAGGAGGAAGCGGAGCGTGCAGAAACGCTTTACAGGTATAACTGGCTTCTACAGTGGGAGGTGCTGCGGAACGAGCAACTACAAAGGGAGGTTGCACTCCTCCGACAGGAAAAGGAAATGCGTGAGAGGGGGGCAGCGTGCTACAGTAGTCCCTCTTCGTACATGACGCTGGGTTCAGAGGCGGCAGCCCTTGTTCAAGAAGAGGCTCAGGCGCGCCTTGCATATCTCACAATGAAGGGCCAAACAACTGCAAAGGGGCAACATTACTTGCTGCAGCCCCCGTTCGAGGAGGACATCGTTGGAAAGCGGCTGGAGCTACGCAGCATGGAGAGAGCTCGCTCACGCCACCCATCGTTATCTCCAGGGTACTCCATGATGCCAGGCGCGGAGGAGCTTGCAGACAAGAGGACAACGTCTCACGACATGCATGGCAACTCCATGTTGCCCCGCGGCGGCGATTGCAAACACAATTCGCCCATGTTTTGCATGGGGCTTCAAAGACCAGGGTCCTGATTTTTCTAAAGCATTGATGTGAGCGAGGGGTGGTGGTGAATGGTGGCGATGACTAATAACGAAGAAGAAAACAATCGATCCAAAAAACAAAAAAAACAAACCAAAACCAAAAACATAAAAACAACACAAAAAGTCTGTCTTTTTGCGCTTCGTGTTATTGCCATAGCGCGCTCTGCGTTGTCTTTGCTGTTGTGCAATGTCACATCCATTTGAGTGTCGAACAGCCAGTGAAAGTGGTGATAAAAAAATGGTAAGAGTGGCCTTCACATAGTTAAACATCATCATCATCATCATCTCGGTTGCATTGTGGATACGGCGGGTGAGTGAATTTGTGTCATGCACTGCAGGCCACTGAACACTGCGGCGCTTCCTCCGCCTCAATTCTCTTCTCTGTCCGCCTGTTCTCATCGCTTTGTTTCTTTGCGTTTCTGGTGTTGTAGAGGGCCATTTTCTCTTCTTCTCTCCCCAAACGGCTGTGGTGGCGAGCGGGAATTTTGTGTCTCGTGGACGGCGGGCGGGCGAGCGAGCGAGCGAGCGACACTCGAAGGCAGAGCAAAAGGCCATAGAAGAGAACAACCGCAAAAACAGGACGAGTAGTTGAGAATCCCACCCCCACCCCCACCAAAAAAAAAAAAAAAGGAACAGAAAGACACACAAAACACTGCGGCCATGAAACTGTACGCACTCTCAATCGTGAAGCCGTTCCCGGCGGGAGTGGAGAGGGAGCCCGTGATCTGTTCTCACGCTGTTGATGTCAGCTCATTTGGGTTTTTCCAGCGCAACGCGGCCAAGGAGTTCATAGTGTTTCTCACCCGCACTGTGGCGAAGCGGGTGTCAAACGGGTCGAAGACACAAATAACCGAGAATGGTAACGTTGTCTTTGCGCACTCAACACTGGATGGACTTGTTGCCATAGCCGTTGGTGACGTTGAGTACAACTCACGTGTGGCCTTCACGCTGCTTGGGGAACTGGCAGTGCAATTTCAGACCGCATTTCGTGGCAAGTACGACGTGGTGGATGGAAAAGATGACGATTTTCTCCATTGGCCGCACCTGGACGAGATGCTAGAGAAGTACCAGAAGCCGGAGGAGCAAGACAAGATACTGAAGATCAAGCGCGACATTGAGGAAACCAAGGTGATAATGTACAACGCCATTGATCAAATTATTGAGCGTGGCCAAAAGATTGATGATCTTGTCGCCAAGAGTGAGGACCTTGGCATGGCAAGCAAGACGTTCTACAAGCAGGCGAAGCAAACAAATTCGGGGTGCTGTTCATTGATGTGACGTAATGCAGCGTGCGCCAGTGTGTGTGTGTGTGTGTTTCTTCTGACGCCTCGTGCATCTCGTAATGCTGCTCCCGGTGATGGGATGTGATTTTTTTTTTTTTTGTTTTTCTCTCTTGTGCATGTATGTGGCGAAAAGAGTGGCGGCAGGGGAAGACGAGCAGAGCAACTAAATCCTAAACAATAAAACAAGAGAAAAAGAAGAGCGAGTTTAAAGCCGAGACCAAGTCAAGGCGGATGCACTATTGTTGTTGTTGTTGCTGTTGTGGTGTTTTTTTTTTTTTTTTTGCTTTGCTTGTTTCTTTCTCTCCCTGGTGGCGCTGACGGCGACGGCAACAGGCAGCGGTGGTCACGAAGGCGTCATACACGCCCCCTCCCTCCTTTCATTCCTGCACTCCTGCAGCCTGCAAGTGTCTTTGCCTTTCAACGCTTCCCCCCCCACCCCGACGTTGTTTTTGCCCCCGTCGCAGCGTGAAGCAAAACAAAGGCAAGTTTCTACCAGTGTGTTGGGTCTAGTATCCCTCTCTTACCTTCAGCTGCATATGAAACGCAGGTTCCCCAAAGTCTCTAACTCGTGTTTGTTCTGCATTCTTGTGGCATGTTCAATCGTGCCATTGATTCTGGTATGGGAGATGAATGCCGCGGAATATGACTCACCTCCGGCAAGTCATATGGTTTCATCTGATACCCGTGCCAATGATCCTGCTACCGGCGGTGTGATATGCAAACCTTTGACTCCTGATGAGATTCAGAGCGCATTGTCGGGTGAAAACATTGGGCCTTTCATATCGCCAAGTGGTCCGTCTGAAGGACAAGAATTGCCCGACTTCAACTACAGTGGGACACAGCGCTATCACAATCCGTACAGATCTATGCTCCGCACCAATCGTCCTTGCGATGGTGGCCTCTACGCCGACGGAAAATGGGTGTACGACGCCGATCGAGACTCCATATATCCCCCCAGTAACGATATCCTCGGCTGCTGTGAACGTGACTTTCGGAGTGAGTTCGGTCCGAAGGGCGTACGAAACGAAACAAAATATCGCTGGGTTCCGAATAAGTGTGATCTGATTCCGTGGGATATGGAACTTTTCTGCCGTTCTCTTCGCGGGCGCAGCATTTTGATGGTAGGTGACAGCCTCTCGCGTGATTGGTTCTACTCGTTGTTCCAAATGCTCCATGGACAGAGCGGCCAGAGAGAGCGTAAGCCGAATTTGACATTTGAGACTCATTACGGTAGTGGCGTCATTTGTGAGAAGTATTATCCAAACCGTACATCGAATCCCATCAGGATAGTCTTCATCTCAAACCAGTTCCTGGATACCAGCCCCGCCGCCCTTCGGAACCGCTTCTGGTGGAAGCAACTTCAGAGTTTCCAGATTCTTATCTTGAACTCTGGCGCATGGATGGTGCACCCAAGGACGCAGATGGCGGTATCAGATGAAAATTACTTTGCCTACATGCGGAATGCTGCCAGTGTTATCAGGCGTCTTTTTAAAGGCACAGTCATCTGGCGATTGTCTTATCGCGGGCATCCCTTTTGTTCAAGTTACACGGAGCCATTGACGAAGGTGCTGCCAGACAGCATGTACAATTTAAAGGCCTATGAGAGATATCGATGGCACGCTATTCCTCTGAGAAATGCATACACTAAAGCACTCTGGGGAGGGGTAGGGGCGCACGTTCTGAACGTTTCTCTCCTGACGGATCTCATGTCATTAGGGCACTATTCCAATCATAGCGCAATGCATAAAAGGAAGAATGCAACAGACTGTCTTCATTACTGCTTTCCTGGAGCGCTGTATGAGGCGTGGAGTGAATTGCTGCTGAATTTGTTGTCAGGCAATATGATGGGGTCGTAGTTGACATGTTCTCCCCCTCTCTCTCTCCGTCTCCGTCTCCATCTCTTTTCCTCTCTCCCCTTTTGTTAGATTGGCAGTATTATGCTTTTTTTTTTGTAGCCGTTCAAAACTCTGCGAATCCTCAAATTCACTGCTTTGCATCTTCCTTTCTTTC